>DWON01010285.1:0-10874 GCA_018251015.1 Phocides pigmalion okeechobee
CCGGGCATTTCTGAAGTTACAAATGCTGTGATTACAGTGAATACCTTTATATATTTTTATTGTTTTATTAATCCGATGCATGCAAATCACTTGACGTTAAGTAGTCGCAGCCCATTGACATCCACGTACAACCACAAACACGGCTGAAATCCTACCTGAGCTCGAACGTAGATACGTTGCTTTTCTTGAGGACAAAGATAGTCGCCTCGCTTCAAAGTGTAGTCGGCAATCACAACTCTCCAACCGAAACATGAGTAATGCTGTACGGCTGATTATGAGGGCGGCGGTGGTACCTCCCCGGTCAAACTATAGTTCTCCCATCTAAATCCAATCTGTTAATCAGTGGGTCCATTTATGGCTGGCAGTCGTAGAAAAATCGATTTGATTGGATTGAGTCGCTAATATGTTGCTCACAGTGCGCAAGAGGCGCATTGCGTCGTGACTATTGTAGTTAGTGTGTCAATGCTGCGGGCGCGGCGGTGACGTCACTCCACGCACGCGGCGCCCGCGTGTGCTCAGCTCACGCCCACAGTGACCACTCACTGTTTATTATGGTCGCCCGATCCGGATCCAAGCGGGAAATACGCTGAGCTCCGAACGTATGCACGTATTGAGAACGCTTTGAGGAAGTCTGGTGAAAATATTATGTTTCTTTTTAATATAAAATGGATTTAGCAAAAGAATGTGTAGTCTACGTGCATACAGCATTGTTAGTAGTCTCTGTCGTCCATGGTAGTCTATAACGAACTCCAGAACAAAAGTACTACTTGAAGTTGTACGTACGTATGGACGTATTGAGAACGCTTTGGGGAAGTTTGGTAAAAATATTGTGATGCTTTGTTAATATTAAATGGATATAGCAAACGAATGTGCAGTCCATATCCATTGTACTCTATAAAGAAGAGAAATCCTACTTGAAGTTGGGTACAGATGCTTTGCTACTCTTGAGAACTAACGTTGCTTTGTTAGTGAGGCAGCGATCACAAATCTCTACCGCAAGTAAGCTTGGGTGAAACTAGGTCTGGTGATGGTATCCTCGGTCGAATCGTATAAGTTCTACTATCTCGCAATGATTTTTACCACCGTCCCACATCGGAAGAATCAGTCTTAGATGTAGTTTTGCATACTCTTTTACAATAAACATGTAGTTGTACATCACCTATTCCAATAAACAGTCTTTAACTTTTATCTTTAAATGTTAATGACTCATAATTGAGTAAATAGATTTTATGAAATACATCAGAAATTCAAAATTTCAAAAAAAAATCACAATTCAAATATTTTATTTCATTGTAAGGTATTTACATACACTTAATGAATGTCAAGGTTAAGGTGTAAAATCAGTACATCGGCTTTGAGCGCCCTGTTGGCTAAGGTAGCCCGGGAGAAAAAAGCCGGCGGAAAAAACTCTCGGCTACATATTATCTCAATACACGGAATGTTAATATGTTTACAATTCCTTGAAGTCGTTTCAGTAAGATTGTTTTGTTGCGATATCGAACATACAAAAAAACAGGCAGACAAAAATTCAAAATATTATATATATTTATATGATTATAAAAAAAATTTTAGTCAAAATATTTTTGAACTCTTTTTGAACGTCAATAAACTAACACCGATTCGTATGGTGTTTTTGAAGAAACGGCGATAGAAACTCCAAACACACACACATTACTTATTTCAGACCTTTGTTTGTTGACCAGATTTTTATAGCAATGTGATGTCCAAACGTTTCTATATTAATTATATGTATAGAATTTGTATATCATCATATCAGCTGAGCAATATCTAGTAATAGCATTGTAAATAGCTGATTCGGGCGCCGAGTGGACATTCCAAAGTATTGTATTGTATTCAAACTCTCATTATCCGTGTTAGTCAAAGAAGTAGTAAAGTTTAGACTCATATATGCTCATTCTCATAATCTTTTTTAGTTGGAGCGGTGTGGTTGCAAGATACTTATAGGAAAAGCGATCATCTTGTTCGTCACATATATGGAATTTATGCGATCAACTTAATCCACAAATTAATGTGCGATCTTAAACAGGACTTAAGTCCTGTGATTTAACTAATTCTAGCTAATGTTATCGCGGAATTTCTACATTTTACGATGTACCGGATACTCACGATTAACGATTTTTTTATTTTTGATTACCTTTCGTACTTACTGAAGTTAAATGGTGACTTCCGTACCACCGGGTATAGGTATAGGTATTTCCCTACAACAGAAGAAAACTGGAATAAACTAGACCTAAAAATACGTTGATGAACTGTTAAAGATATACATGTGGAATATTCTAAAGGTGGGAGGACTATAGTTCGACCGGGGAAGTACCACCGTTGCCCTCATAATCCACCCTTAAGCATTACTTGTGTTTCTGCTGGAGAGGTGCGGTTGTCGGCTACACTTTGTACCGAGGCGACAGTTTTAGTCCTCAGGAGTAGCAACGTATCTACGTTCGAGCTCAGATAGGATTTCATCCGTGTTTGTGGTTGCACGTGGATGTGTATTTACGACTGTGGATCTGCGACTACTTAACATCAGGTGGTTTGCATGCTCGTTTGCTGCTCGTCTCATATACAAAAGTATCATACTAAATTTTATCCTTTGATCGTCATCCAAACACAAATTTCACAATATCTTGATTATGACGCTATCCCTTGCGTCATTTGCACGCCTGCCAATACTGGCACGCTCCTGTTACGTGGTCAATGAATGGAGAACATCTGTAATCCTCATCTGGCATCTACGTGTCGCAATGGTTATTTCCGCTGCGTAAATGGGGATGTTACCTGCAACCATAGCCAAGTTATTAGCGCCAGAATCATTGTTGATGTTGGAATTTTTCGCAACATTGACGTGATTTTTGCATCATCAGAGCATTGTGCACGCAGGGCTGCCGTGACCGATGGGTAAATAAACGGTAAATAAAATAAAATGGATAATGCAAGGGAAATTGAATTAGATTTATTTGTTTTGATTTAATTTAATATGATTTGATTTCGTTTATTTCGATTAAATTTCATATAAGTAGGTTTAATCAAAGAGTCGAATAGTATTCGTATTCGTATTGTAAGTATTGCATTTTATAACGCATAATCTACATGTTAATTACAACAATGAAACCTTAAAACTAATTATAATAAAAGCCTAGCCTAAACAATGGAAAGCAGTCCGTGCCTATGCGGTATGGTGTAATGTATTTATATTCGTATTCGTATTCGTATTCGTATTTATATTCGTATTCGTATTCGTATTCTTATTCGTATTCTTATTCGTATTCGTACTAGTACTTGTATTATTAACATTGCCTTTGAGTGCCAAACGAGCGTGTAGGTCATGTGGCCTGGTGTATGGTGTGATGTTGAGTGGACTCTACAGCCTATGGAAAAAAGAAAGACGAAGGTTTATATTTATAATACCTGCATATTATAGAAGAATTTTCAAGCCGGGAATTTTCAAGATTTGTAATGTGATGTCATAAGTGCAACCGCGCGAAGTCGGTGTGTTACGCTAGTCCGTTATCTCTAAATATTATAAAACAAAGTCCTCCTCTGTTTGCGATAAACTCAAAAAGTTTTTTACAGATTTTCTCACCGATTTCAACAACAGGTAGATTGTCTTCCTGAGGAAGGTTTTGGTGCATAAAAAAATTATTCTTTTGTAAATTGGGCGAGAAATTAAATAGTTAAATTAAATCTTGTAACTTAGTCGTCGTTCGAATTAGATGTTACTAATTGTTACTTTTTGCAACTAATGTCAGGAGGCATGTATGAATAAAACATAATGTAAGTAAATGTAAACTCTATTACCCGAGCGAAGCTAGGCCGGGTCGGTAGTAATGTTTGTTTATTTTTTTATCTAAATTATCTATTTGGTAAACAAAGAATTCATGGCGATAATATTACGATTTTCTTATTGGTTATTTCGGAACATACATCATAACGGGTGATTCATTTAGAGGTTTTATTCATTTAATATAAAAGTGAATAAATTACAATTCATTTTAGAATTTGTATTACCACATAAAAGAGCCTTTTTTACAATTAAGTCTTCAAAGGTTGTCCGCGACTGCGCTAATATGGTCTATTCTAAAGTTTCAGTTATCAATGACGCGTGTGAGTATTTCGAGTGGTATTTGGGCAATGACTCAAGTAATATGGGCCTCCAATGCATCAATCGTAGCGGGATTATCCATGTAGACTTTGGACTTTACACAGCCCCAAAGGAAAAATTTGAGAGGTGTTATATCGCATGATATATTCACAGGTCCACAGCGTGAAATGATCTGTTCGCCAACTCGTTCTGATAGTAAAGCCATCCTATGTTTCCTTCACGACGAGCTGGATGTGATCTATTTGGTCGAATATTATTCAATAATCAAACTTGGATTTCAAAGTTATTGACGGTAAAGCGTACTGTGCGTTCCGTAGGCCGATTATATGGACCATAAGTGCTCTAAGCGTCCGAAACACATTCCTCCTTGAACGCCCATTTTCGTAGTAAAGCTGTATAATTTGTAGACGCTGTGTCGGGCTAAGTCTTTCCATTATGAAATGTCAGACACTACTGATTAGGAATAAGGTACCATATCAGCAAACACGAGGACTGTGCAATCTGCAATTAAATCCCCACCACAGTAGCTCTAAATGCAAAGTAAAAGTACCTCTAAATGAATCACCCGTCACATAAGCCACTCGTCTTCTGAAGTAATTTAACATTTTTTACTATATACCGCGTGCTTACGATTAATATTTTTTTATTGTTTCAATTTGAATAAAAAAAGAGTGCATGACCTTACAGAAAGGTGCAAAGAATGTCGGCCGCAATCCTGCGCTGAAAAGTGACCGCAATTATCGCGCGAGATATGAACCAGCCCTCTTGTCACCAGCCTCGATTATATTTCTAAATATTAAGTTCGTATAAAATCGTAGACTATAGATAAATTGTTAATCTCAAATATTTCATTCCGATTATAATTTGAGTGTTTTTTTTTATTCCAATTATTTTGATTGTCTTTTGAAAATATTTTGACATAAAAGCGTCATGTTTGTTTACTAAAAAAATTAGAAAAATGACCCATTTTGAAAAAAAATAGTAATATCAATTGTAAAGCAGTGGTACCTAATCTAGAGGTCTGTTCGGGCCATCATGGCCTATGGCCTTACCCTCTTCATTCTGAAACTAAACTCGTAGCCAGCTGTGGGATATTAATAGGTTAATATTGATGAAGATCAGATTAAACTTTGTATAATGACGTACTGTCTAAATTTATGAATGAATATTTATAACTCCATTTATAAACTCGTTGCTGCATCATGTTTCAGGTTGACGTCATAATCACTCGTGATGGATGTTTCCGTTTTCGAAATTACTTCCAATCCTGGCAAGCATCGGCATAACACCTTTTTTGTTTTGGATGTGGAAATTATCAAATGATCCCCTTCGCCCAAGGCCGGGACGAAAGGATATGTCGGACTTGTGCTGGCTAAAACCATTCTGTTCTTGCTCAACCCTTCAAGTTCCGGGAGCCAGGGGATCCCCATTGGACAACTACCGCGACCCTGGCAGCTATCAGCCCGCCATTACACCTTGGCGGGCCCCAGCGTTGTTTCTTCTATGAGTGGCACACGTGGAACACTACGCGTTGCCATCTCAAGCCTGTCACTAATCGGACAGCAGATTGCCCATAATCAACATTGATCAATAATCAACTGACGTCAAGGTGATGGACCCCATTATAGGTGATTCCTCCATGAGAGACGTGCGTGTAAAAATGCCTCGCCACCTCGGGACTGACCTCACTAACCTGAGCTCACTAATGGTGGTGATTATCTATAGTCTGCCGCCCGCAGGTCATTCCCTGATAAGTTACCGGAAAGATAGAATTTTTTAAACGTGGGGTAGATTGATACTAAAACAAGTGACTGTCATCAGTTCGCCCTTCCAAAGTTACCCCCCCCCCACCCCAGTTTATACCCCACGTACAACAATAAACATGTCTGAAATCCTATCTGAGCTCAACCGTACGTATTATGTTGCTACTCCTGAGGATGAAGATGGTCGTCTCGCCTCAAAGTGTAACCGGCAACCGCACCTCTCCAACCGAAACACATACTGCTTTACGGCGGACTATGAGGGCGGCGGTGATACCTTCCCGATCAAACTATAGTTCTCCCACAATAATGCTTATATGAAATACATCCATTCCGCGACGATATCAGTCTAAAGTCATACGAATACATTGGCACAAGATGTTCATATTTTTCGTACTTTGACGTAGTTCCTTACATCATCAGGGAAGCCATGTCGTTACGAGCGGCTGTCGTGATCGTTTCGTGAATGGAAGTAGTATACTAGGAATCTCTTTGATCTTTAGACTCACGTCTATAGTACAACAATTTTTACTACGCATTTTCATGAATATTTTTTCCTTTGAGAAACTTCTGCGGTACTTTTTACTATTATATTATATAAGCATCGGGTTTATAATAGATAGTCAAAATTTTGTTTCGATCTATCACCGCCGTCTTTATAATACAACGTAAAATTGTTTGTGTTTTGCTTGGAGAGACGTTCTTGGTCAGTAAAGTTACAAGCGAGAAGACCAACTTAATCCTGAATTGTAGCATCAACTAAAAACCTCAAAAAGCCTTCATAATGCCCCGAAAAGTGAATCTTTTATTGCATTTGAAGACGTTTGCTCCCTTTTACATCGACGCAAGTTGCACATATATCTTCAGAAGTGGCAATGTATCTACGTCCAACTTCATCTCCCATCATGACCAATCAATCATAATGAGATTGCATATAAATATTTATGGTATGGACAACGGCCAACAATAGGTTGCTAGATGATCTTCATTCTTACCCACCGAAGTAATATCAGGAAATATTAGTACTTGTAAGAATTTCCTGGGTAAAAACATGGAGGTCCTGATCTAGTTGGTAGCATTCACGCACGCAAGCATGTACGCATGCACGCACGGAAGCACGAACGTATACACGCACGTAAACACGAAAACACAAACATAAGAAGCATATTTCGTAACGTTAAGTTAATGATTGCAGTCTAGATCAATAACTTTTATCTACTTTCACATGCCTCCGTAACCTGATATCGATGTCGATGTCGTGATAATAGTTGACAACAGATTACCAAACTTCGTATTCGGTCGTGAACGGTTACCGTTTGTAACGATTATATTTCGAAATGAATTTACTATATAATTTGTTTTAGTAGCACTAAAATACGAAAGTATAAATTATTGATTGGCTATTAAGCTCAGTAATAGATTAATTGTAGAGAGAGGTTATATTGTAGGTCTGACTACACAATTGTTAATTGGTTTTGATCGTTCTAACGATTTAGGTTTTGATTTTTCGCATATGAAACGGGTACTCTTGATTAAAGATTATTATTTGCTGATATTTCGAACCAGTTGCATGGTTCGTGGTTCGTGGATCTGATCACGAGCCATGCATCTGGTTTAAAATATTAATATAAATCGGGAGTACCAGTTACAAAGAAAAATGTTTAAATTCCGCAATGATGTTACTTTTAACTTAATACAGTGATTTTTGTACTAAACTATTTATATATAATAATATTACATGTGGAATATTGAATTTTGTCGTACATCATGTTTTGTACTATAATTCAATAATAGTTAAATCAATCGATATTTATTTACCTAATTTATTTAATTTACAATGACATAAGTTAAAAATATATAATAAACCATAACATAAAACTTAAAATTAAATTAAATTAATAATGATGTATACAAAAAATATGAATTAGAAATTCCTTTTTCAATTAACTCCACCCAATGAGCTGAGCTAATTTTGGGACAAGCTGATAAATTATTATAATTTTTCAAAATTTTCACATACTTATAATAAATAACAATTTTGGTATATATTATAGGCTTAATAGGTTTACTTTCGTTTATCGGTATGTAAATCAGAACCATAATTGGTAATAAATATTTTCATGATATAGTTTCTTCTAGGCAGAAGGACTCTCAAAGCAAATGAAGGAGATTATGTATTCACTTAAAATCTGTTTTCACGTTTACTTGTTATTTGGAGAAGACAAAACCTATTAAATGCATAGAGAGCAAAGTTACAAGTGTTCGTAATTGTTACTAATTAAACGTACAAGTGTCAAGGCCATATGTAACGAGATAAAATAAGATAGCATAATCACAGGCAAGCAAAGCACAATGCCTTGGGGTCATCAGGAACATTATATTTTCCTTAAATATACGTTTGAAGGTGGACATCACAATTACGGGGACCGGATTCGTAACTGTTGTGAAAATATTTATTGCATCTTTTTGTAATTTTCTTAGGGAATCGGTTTGTTAGGGAACTCAATGTAGTGTGTTTTTTATTATGAAAGAGTAAGAAACCGGCATGCAGGCCACCTGATATTAAGTGGTCACTGCAGCCCATGGACGTCGTCTAGTCTCAAATAGAACAGTTCTATTTAAGGGTGGACGCGGATGCGTTCCTACTCTTGAGGACTAAGATGGTCGCCTCCAATAATGTGTATCCGGATCATGAAGAACATGTCGCTTTACAGCTCTAACAGCTCTACCACCTTTACACACAGTGTAGTGTATACAGAGTATCGGTAATATATAATGTTAATATAGTTAATTAAGAAGTTACATTAAAATCTGAATTAATTTCACTATCACTTGCAGTTTTGTCATACGCGACATTTTTTCAAACTTCTGTTTTATTTAAGTTGTTATTAACCGTGTTATTATTAGCCGTGAATATATACATTATTTACGTTACATAGTAACATTTATCAACTTGTTTTCACATATAAACAGCTTTTGCTTTAGTATTTTTATGCCTTGCAATTTTTTAAAACAATTACGACGCTGCTGGTGACAAGCGGAATGATTCATATGTTACTATCGCTATTCAGCGCGGGAATGTCTAGCTACGTTCATGGCCCCATGGGCACGGGCTCGCTTAAATTGTTTAGGTTAGGCTTTATTATAGTTTTAAGGTTTTCATTATTGTAGCTAACATGTAAATTATGTGTAAATGTATCATCTTTGTACCATTATACATACATTGTTGCTAATTGTTCAATAAACATGATTGTGTTCTACCTAACGCCGTTTCTATGCAGATGATAAATTATCTCATCCTGTATGTATCGTTTAAATAAGTGCACCGATAAATTATTAATTACGCATTTCAAATACTTATGTCTGTTTATAATAGGTCTGTTTGTTACAGGGGACAACATTTCAAGAGTATTCGGTATCGTGGGAGCGATTTTGGGTCATGAGGAATTTTTTCCTGTACCTTCCAGGACCTTCTCCTGTACTTCCAAAAAACACTAGGATCTCGAAACGAATGCAAATGCGATCTCAAAAATCCCTCAGGGACTTTCTTCTGTGCATATAAAAACAGGATCTAGAAACGAACGCAATTGGAAACATGAAGCCTCATTTGGGCACATCTTTGGGGTGCTTCCTTGTCTCTTCAGGCACTAATTTACTATGTACCTACATCATTGTGGGACGATATACGTCGACGCATTCCGGGTATTGCTACATCGGAACGGCTCCATCTCCCATCCCAAGTCCCGATCCTGGGATACTAATTTAGTCATATCTTACGATAGGCAGGGACACCGTACCGCTATTCTAGTTTCGAGTTACAGGGGCACTTTTACTGTCCCACCTTGGATAGTGAGATAAATCTGGGTTATCAATCACGTTCATACGATCATGAACTTTCCACATCTTTGAGAATATTCTGAAGACTTTACACGTATACATATTTCTTCACAAAGTTTTTTTTATATCTTAGAAGACCAGCAGAAAGGCAAGTCACTTGATGTTATGTGGTAGTTATAGACTACGTAAAATTAATTAATAAATCAACCCGATCTGATGACGTGTGCAGATGCGTAGCTACTCTTGAGGGCTAAGATGGTCATCTTGCTTTTAAGTGTAACAGACAACCATACTGGTATTTTTTATGTTAAAAAGTAGCAATAAAGTGGCCATCTGATGTTAAATGCAAGTCATTGATTTCAACGTACAAAATCTACGGGACCAAAGTTCTGCCTTACATCATGTAGAGATACGTTGCTGCACCCGAGGACTGGGATGGACGCCTCGGTTTAAGTACTGCCAGCAGCCTTACCTCTCCAACCGAAACATAATTATATATTTACGGCGAATTATGAAGGTAGTGGTGGTACCATCCCAGTCGAACTGCAGTTTTACCACCTTTAGCTATGTTATGTCTACGTTCAGTATTGAAACGTTATGGAAATAAACAAAATATGATGAAATTTCCGACGAGTAATGTACTTCCTACGTCATTTCTCACGCAAAGTTCGCGTGCTTTATCAGTGTGCGTCATTATTATTTAATGTTAACCAAAAATCCGACTATAAATTATATTGTTTTAAAGGTGGTAGAGCCGTTAGAGTTCGCCCGGGGCGACACCACCGCCACCTTCATCATCATCATCGGGGGACGTCCCAGCCTCTACGGGCGGGGGAATACCGGCCTCGAGGTATACCCTCTTTGCCCGGACCTGAACTCGGGGTTGCATCCCGGCTTAAATATAGTAGCCATTGCCCACTGTTAAGTGGGGGGGCTCGGGGTAATCCCCCCGACATGCTCAACTCCCGCTGCGTCCGTCGTCCGCCAGCTGATTCTGCCCGACGTCGGCGAGTGGTACGGCCCGCGGGTCCAAGCGACGCGTTAGCGTTCGGTCCGGCTGGGCTCGCTTCACGTTGCGGGTCGGGTGACCGTACTGTGGTTGCGGGGCAGCGTTAAGGAGGAGCTTCCGGAAGGTTAGCGGATCGATGATGATGATAGAC
>DWON01010286.1:0-10874 GCA_018251015.1 Phocides pigmalion okeechobee
ATTTCCTATTTTCCCACTATTTCCTTTTTATTTTTTTTTTACTTTTTTATTTGTCGGTTGTAATAGATGCGAACTGCACTCAATTTGAAATATTATTAATATGTATAATAAATAAACCAACTTTTATGCATTATTTTTAATATTAAGATATTTATATGCATAGTTATGATTGTAAACTAAAACGGAGTCAATGATGTACGGTTAATATATTTATAAAGCCTTTGTTTTACTATGAATGGATCAATATGTTCTCAGAATTTTGTTTCATGTCATTAGTTGCATAGCAAAGTTTCCTTCATATGTATATTGATTTTGAAAAATTGAGGCGTTTAAATTGTGATCTCACGTCTCTTTATAAATACGAGTATCTTGTCATCATTATATTCTAAGTTATTTTTGAACAAATATTATTTAATATAAGATTAAATAAATATATTTATTAATTAAGGCTGTTTATATTGTTAAGTTCTCCTGTTGTACATTATAAACCATTACTATGTTACTAATGGACACTGACGTAGTTTGTATATAAGAGTTCGTCCATTACGCTGGTCAAGTACGCATTGGAAGACTCTCATATCTTTCAGAAATTTATGGATAGCTCTTACGAGGAGAGGGCGCGGCCTTAGGGTCGGCGATTTGCTTCAATTGTTTTATAGTAGTAGTTTAGACTTAGTATATCACAATGTTAAAATACTAAGGCTACTTCATAATTTCTATTTTATGTGAAAAGAGCAAACTATCTGTTGGTAAGTAGTCGCAGCCTATAGACGTCCAGGTACAACCACAAACACCGAAATCCTATCTGAGCTCGGATGAGGACTAAGATGGTCGCCTCGCTTCGAAGTGTAGCCGGCAACCGCAGCTCTCCAACCGATTCACTGGTTACGAGGGTTATGAGGGCGGCGATGGTATCTCCCCGGTCGAACTATAGTTCTCCAACTTTAAAGTAAAAAGGGATAGCATAACGTAGAAACATTTGAACTGTGTGCCAACGATTTAAATCCCTGAAGAATGAAATGGTTACACTATTAATGGTTACTACTAAATTACATTTCAGTAATAATAATGTAAAATTTATAAAATTGTATTTTTTTTACTTAAACATTATTATATGTTAAGCAAAATCAGATTATGCTGTAAAACTTTACAATTAAATACTTATAATAAAGTAAGAATCAATTTTCTTACATTATTTCTGCTCATGGGATTAAGACGGACCTCAATGTCACGTATAATTGAATTTGTAATACGTAATATATGTATATGATACTATTTGTTTGCGTATCTTCTTACATATAGTTCGATCGGGAAGGTACTACCGCACTGATTATCCGCTGTAAAGCATTACTTGTGTTTCGGTTGGAGAGGTGCGGATGCCGGCAACCCTTTGAAGCGAGGCGACCATCTTAATCATCAAGAGTAGCAACGTATCTACGCTCGAGCTCAAATAGGATTTTAGTCGTGTTTGTGATTGTGCGTGGATGTCTATGGGCAGTGACTACTTAACATCAGGTGGTTTGCATGCTTGTTTGCTACTCTTCTCACATAAAAAAATGAATGGTCATATAGCATTGATAATATATTAATGACAACGCATAAGGTATTCATGAGTTTTCTGAGATGCCTAGCTGTGCCCGCGACTTCGTCCGCGTTTATTTAATACATTTACACAACATGAAGTGACCGACACATACATGAATCTCGTCATTATTTAATTTCTCACCCAATTTACAAAAAAACTTTACTTATTATGGACCTTACTCAGGGAACACTCTACCTGTTGTAGGAAACTGAGAAAATTCGTCCAGTACTTTTTGAGTTTATCGGGAACAGACAGACAGACGCGACGGGGACTCTGTTTAACTATATTTATAGATTGGCAATTAATTAATGATCTACGTATATTGTTTTGATGTTTCTACAATTGGATAAGTGAAGAGTACGCAGTACTAGCTATAAGGTTTACTGTACCTAACGAAGTTTCGGTATTACTTTTATAAAATTATTAAATTACATAATTTATTTTGACCTCAACATTTTTATTGCCAACTAGTTGATGAAAAATTAACGCGTTATTTCTCTCGTAAATTATGTCAACACTAATAATTGTACTAAAGTGGAGTAATTTGTACTAATGTAGAGAAGAAATGCTGAAATTCGATGTTCCGAAACCTAGAACAATGACCAACAGTCGCGACAGACCAAAATCATTGCAAATATGTTAACAAACAGAACTTTATTACAACGGAATAGGGTTTCCAAAATCACGCATAAAAGTTACGCAGACCCATTTACAGACCAGTGTAGTTTGAACTTCCCCGTCTCTCCGCGAGATGGAAAAACTGGCGAAAAAGGGGAGAAACGGACCACTTAAGCGGTCAACAAGACTGGATGTTTAAAGTAGGTCTGAAACGTGCGCGCGCCGCTTTACGTAATCGTTACGTAATGGGAAACGAGGGTTGCAGGGGGTAGCTTACGGAGGGGGGTTGGTAGTGGGGGGCGTGCCGGGGCGAAGGCGCTCGCAATCGATTGCTTACCGCAGTCCGGCCAGGCGTTTGAACATGGCAGACAAGACCAAAGTTGTTGAGCAGTATTATGCCCCACCACCGGATCTGGGGAAATGGGAGTCCTTCAGGATCTTCCTGTGGAACTCGGAGACTGGGCAGTTCCTGGGCCGCACAGGATCAAGCTGGGGTGAGTAATTTTTATTCATAATTTCTATAGGGTGCCATTTTGGAGGGAAAATCGATGATGGCAGATCATTCCGATGAGCTCAACTTCATCACAGAAACTTTACGGTAAAGTGGAAATGGATTTTCCGCGTGAGAAAATAATTTTCCTTTAGATCTAGTTGAAAGAGTTAGACACGGCTGATTGTTACGTAATCCTTGACCTGTGTTGTAAAATCGATACGTGATTTTTTTCATTACAAGTAGTATTGAAAAGGTGTTCAGGCTTACTTGAAAATGTCTACGAATTACCGGAATTCTCATGATGTAAATTATATAAATTTTGAGACATGATCCGCCATTACAAGAACTAATAATAGGTACAAAAATCTTTTATTACTGAAAACTTGAATAATATAAAGTAAAATGTATATTTGCTAGTCGTATGCTTATCAAAGTTGTCGAGAAAAAATGTTTAGCATTTTCGACCTCAGACAATATCTATATGAAAACATCTGAATTATTTTGATAATAGGTGCGTCATATCCATTATTATTCTCCGACAAGTTTGGGCTACAATTGTAACTTGGTAAATATCAATCTTTGGAAGTCCGCTGAATATAATATATTCGCAAGGTGGCAGATACTTCGGTCGGGGAGGTACCTAGGTCGCCCTCATAATCCGCCGTGAAGCAACTCTTATATTCTTGTTCGAGATGTGCGGTTGTCGGCAATAAGCGAGGCGACCATCTTAGTCCTGAGAAGTAGCAAGCTACGTACGAGCTCAAGTAGGACTTCAGTCCCGTTTGAGGTTGTATGTGGATGGGCTGCAGCAATTACTTAACTTCGGGTGGCCTGCACGCTCGTTTGTTATTCTTCTCACATAAAAAAGAATCTGTTTTGTGAATTCTGAATCGATTGGTTCCTTTCATTTATTCAGATCTTGAGTTCATCTAGTAGGGGCGTGGTCTTTTCCGAGGCCCTCATTAGTCTGTTCTTAAAATCGGATGTATTAATATGAGGCATTTGACCTTAGACTTTAGGGCTCCAATGTGTTTTATGTCAGGAAATACTCATGTCTAAGACAGATAAAACCCTCATGGGCGGCTGTAACCACGTAACTTCGATGGGCGGCTCTCATTTGAAATTTCTTTAATTTTTTTTAATGTGTGAAGAGTAGCAAACGAGCATGGAAACCATATGATATTGAGTAGTAACAGCCCATAGATTTTCACGTACAATCACAAACACAACTGAAATCCTATCTGAGCTCCAACGTAGATACGTTGAAGCTACTCCTGATGATTAAGATGGTCGCCTTGCTTCAAAGTGTAGCTGGCAACCGCACCTATCCAACCGAAATACAAATAATGCTTTACGGTGGATTATGAGGGCGGCGGTGGTACCTCCCCGGTCAAACTATTAAACCTGTTCTGTACTGCTACCTATAAAAAGATGTACTTTATTTTCTATGGTTATGTAAAAAGGGTGTGAGAAAAGACTTGTATTATACAACCAACAGATGGCAGGAGCGTAGTTCGGCAAAATTATCTTACGTACCTAGAGGGCGGTGCCTTCGTTGGGCGGTTGAAGGCTCTATCGACGTTCTGTTTTCTTTGTTTGAAAATAGAATAGGAATAGCAAATAATTCTAATATTAATAGTATGGAGCTTTCTCTTGGGATTTTATTACTTATTCGTTAAAAAATACGTAATTTTATATTACGTATTTAAAATTTAAGTAAATTTTCTTAAATAAAAAAAATATAATAATAAATTAAGCTTAATTATTTTATGTGAGCTTGTTCTTAAAGCTTAGTTAAGTTAATTTAATCATTCATTTTATGTAACTTTATGTAACTTATTTTAATATTTTTCATATCAAAATTTAATTCTGAAATCTGTCAATGAATAAAAGGTAATACGATTTTTTATTAAATATCGTTTACAATGAGTCTTGTTGCCTAAAGGATAAAAGGTAACTAGCTTCTTGATATAATTCCGATGAGAACTTACAGCTATTTTGCTTAAAATCTTTTGTTACATAAGAAAACGACCATCATAGTCTTAAACGACAAACTTGGCCCTTAGGAATGCGTTATACGATTTCAGATAGGACAGTCTTGTTTGAGTTTTATGTTTATAGGCTACAGCGATTAATAACGTGATTCTAAACGAATATCATCGCAGAATTTATACATTTTACTAAATAACAGGTAGTCATGATTAATCGGTTAGCCGTGACCACGACCATGCTGGTTCGAAATATCGGCAATTAAAAATCGTTAATCGTGAGTATCTGTTATATACTAACATACTTACGTGAGGTATCCTGAATGCTCGTTTGCTGATCTTTTGTTCCTTAAAATAAGGATAGTTAGGATTTTTAGGAGTAACACCGCTACACTCGTTTTCTTATAAAAGTAATAAGGCAGGTGAATTAACATTTATAATATCAGGGACAAGGTAACATGTATCACCAGCTCTGAAGACAGGCTGTATCTTTTTTAAGAACCCCATTTCATAGCGTCCCAGGAATATCATAGGATATTTGATATCTATTTTTGCCATGAAAGGCAGTAGCCACTAAATATAAGGCTCGATGAATACTCTCCTACTTTTGTGAGAAAAATGGTAATCGAGTGTACAGGCCACTTAATGTTAAGTAGTCGCTGTTACCCATAGACATCCACATGCAACCCCCAACAGGACTGAAGTCTTATTTGAAGTACGAAAGAGGATAGGATATATCTACGAAGAGTATATTATACATATATGTAGATGGAGTATAGTAAATTAGGAGTAAATGTAGCCAACAACTATACCTCTGCAACCGATACCATACCATAACAACCATATTATAATAAAAAGTTATTTCTATGGTATGAAATAAACTTAGCCGCGACTATAAGCCATGCAACTGGTTCGTGATAATAGTTTTTAGTCGTATAAAATAAGGTATCGTTCAGTTCTAATGCTTGAGGGAACTGTAACTTCAGTTTCTGAAAAAAAGTCATAGCGTTCCTGAAATATCTCTGGGGAAGGTCGTACCTCATTCCGCACACGTGGTAAAGAATAAACGCTCATTATATTCCTGTTAATAGGGATTATGCAGTGAAAATCTAGTGGTTAAGAGTCCGGTCTTTAGGAAGGAAAGTCTGGGATTGGAACCCGAGCACCTCTGATTTTTTAACTCATGTGCGAATTAGAAAGTATTTATCACTAGCTTTAATGGTGAAGGAAAATATCGCGAGGACAATTGATTTGAATGACTTGATGGATGATTGATTCTTCATATATTTCTCAAAGGTGTGTGAGGTCTACCAATGTTCACTTGGTTTATGTGGAGGACTACGATCTAAATCTTAGTTTGAGAAGACCTATGCCCGCGTGGTTGACTATGACCTAAATCTTCACAGTTTAAGAGGAGACCTTAATGAGACAGTGGAACAGTTATGGTTGATGATGAACTGCAGAGTATGATAAAACATGCCTCTTATTATCCATTATCACCAGCCCTTTAAATTTCACTGCTGAAGGAGCGTCTACAGAAAGGATCTTTGACAATAGACAAAATTAAAGGTACATACATACTATAATATTACTAAAAATATTTTGTAACATAATTAATTTTATTAACCTAAATATAACCTTCAAAGTAATTATAATTAAAGCCTAATTTAAACAATCTAGATCGAGTCCATGTTCTTGGGACCAAGGTCGCTGGAATTATTCCCGCCCTGAAAAGTGGTCGCAATTCGAAATATGGACGTGCCCTCCTCTCACTAACAGTGTCGATCAAATATGGAACAAAGTTTTCGACTAACTCCGACTTCACTCGGGTTCATTTACAACATTACATTACAAATCTTTAAAATTCTCGGTTTTAACTGCTATATATGTACATAAACCTTTCTTTTGAATCACTCTGTCTATTGATGAAATTCACATTAAAATCCGTAGCGTAGTTTGAAAGATCTAAGTATACAGACTATGGGAAGCGATTTTGTTTTATACTATGTAGAAAAACTACAAAGACAATGAAGATCTTAGATTTTCGTGAGGCGTGTAAAGAGACATATTTACCTATGACACCTGGTCAAGTTTTGAACATACGTGGAGGAGAAATAAATCTAATATACGTGTAGTAAAATAATTAACTCGATCAATTAGTGACAACAAACAGCTGGACTGCAAATTAAGCCTTTGACGTAGAGATAGTATTAGGTTACCGTCTTCGCGAATAGAGGCTTTGTGCGCTAAAAATAGCTCAACACGTGCTATTTACGTGAATAGATGCCACTACTCACTACGCTGTGTAAAGTTTTTGTGTACCTAACTTTCCTGTTATTGGAAAACAGTATGAAAATGTAAAACTGTTCATTTTAAAACGAATCAGAAAGACAGGTGGAAGGATTTAGAAACGTGATGGGAAGAATCAAAAAGATAGGTCGAAAGAATTGAAAAAATAGGAGGAAGCATTTAGAAAGATAGGTGAAAATAATAAAGAGACAGGTGGAAAAAACTGGAAAAACAGGTGGAAGGATTTAGAAAAATAAGTAGGAAGAAGGTACAGTTGTCACACGGCAGATGTGATACTTAAAACGGTGTGGGAATCTTTGTTATCAAGACGCATTTACGTACGACCTAATTTAGGACTTCAGTAGCGTTTTAGTTTGTAGATAGATTTCTATGGGCTATACTCACAACTTAACTTCAGTTAGACCTAGACTCGATTCCTGCTTTAGGTTGTATTAGGAATTTCATAGACTGTAGCGACTACTTAACATCAGAGGGCCTGAAGGCTCGTTTGCTACTTTTCTCTCATAAAAATAGAATCGCCGCCACCATGCCCATTTTTCTCTAGAGGTGTAGGTCCGCTAATTCTCTCCACTAGTCATTTTTCTTCTTTCCTATTTCTATCTTCATTGTCTCCTTCGTCTCGAGCTTACTTCACGTTATCCAATATATTGAGATGAAAATATATTGGCAAGGCGAGGCCGTCTACGGCGTCGGGCAGACTGCGCGCGCTTCGTCCTTCAGCGACCGATTCAAGGACGGATGTGCGCACATTACTGATTACTAGCGTTAGCCTGGGCTTTGTTCGCGAAATACAAGAAATAATGCTATAAACTGAGTAGCAGCGCATCTACGTATGTCCTGAGGTAGGTAGGAAATAACCTCAAATAGAAATTTAGTGCTGTGAACCTCAAACAGACTTAAAGTTGTATCCTAAATACAGATCAGTTCTGTTTGTGGGTGGATAGGGATGTCTATAGGATGCAGCGACCACTTAACATCAGATAACATGCATGTTTTTTTCCTGTTTTTTACGTAACATAAATCTTTAACCCAGTCATTAAGTACCGTGCCAATGTTGGGAAAGGGTTTTCTTGAAGAAAGGAAAAGATAAGGCCATGGTCCGCCATTCTGGCTGTGTGTATGTTGGTAATTCATACGCCTTTTAAAGCCTTGTGGAGAACTCTCAGAAATTAAAGTTTCTTTATGTTTCAACATTTAAAATTAGAGGTACTTACCAAGGAGTCAAACCCCGGACATTTCGTGTGAAAGGTCAAAATCTTCACCGCTCACCTAGATTTCTATGGGCTGCTGAAACATTTAATATGAGGGGGCTTGCATGCTATTCTAAATAGAAATAATGGCTTTCATGCTCGTTTACCTTACAATATAAAAAAAAACTTAAAACCTGTTTTCATTGTTTGCATCCCACATTTTCATTTCGCTATCATTGTCCTCATATAATTTAGAGTTGATTTGAATTCTTGGAGTCCATATAAACCACTATGAGAATCATCATTCAATCAACTTCTTGGGGTTGATATAACCACTATGAGATTTGTCATCTAATCGATTCCTTGGGGTTGATTTAAAACTTTGAACAGAGTCGATTCAACTAATTAGGGGTCGATATAAACCACTATAAGAGTCGTCAGTCAATAAAGTAGCGATCACGATAGAGACCCATCAAAGCGAATTAGGAGTTTGACAGGAAACATGATTGATGACCGTTTGGTTTAATTGACGTGATTTTGTTTGTTATTCGCGTAGTGTGTGGTACGTAAACTAATTAATCACTGGTTGTTAGTCACGCGGGTATGTTAGGCGACTGGTGGATTATGCGATTTAAAAAAAAACACATTATTTATCGATGGTATAAATAGCTTTAGCGTATAATTAATGTAACATCGAGTCAAATACACAGTTGCTGCAATTTTTTATGTACCCTTCTACCGTTAAGAAGGTTCTTAGCTCACAATTGGAGCATGTGTGAAGCACCTTCCACCGTACGTATAATATGTTCTATCGTAAGCTTTGATGCGGATTACTTGACGAAGATAGAATGATATATTTTAAAACTATCTATCTCTATCGCTAGTATTAAATTTGACAAAGTTTGACGACTAAACTATGTATAAAATTTCACTACTAAAGGAGACCCATCCAACTGCTGACGGCGTGTGAGGTTGCTTCAATTTGAGCTTTCGATCCGTAAGTCTATGCGCGTCTTTAAATATGCGATAAGGTTTAGCGACTATTTTACGACTAAAGTACGCTTAGTATATAACCACTAGCGGTTACTCCTCCAATTATTGTCTTTTCCTGAAGTTGCTTAAATTTGAAGATGGGTTTTTGTAATACAAAAACCGCGGTCTATGCACATCTATAAATATACGCGTCCATCTAAACTTAGTACAAATGGACATATCAAAATATGCATTATCAATAGCACTTTAAAGTTTTATCAATAACAAGTGGGTGGTGGTAACTGGTGATAACAAATGCTCTGGGAACGTTTTGCATTTAAAATGTTTCAAATAACACACGCATTAGTTTTCCACGTAACAGCGAAATCTTTTTTATATGCGACATTTTTGGCACAAATTTCTATATTATAACTAGTGGGCTGAGTGGACAATGTCGCGCTCTGAAAAAAAAAATCTTTTACCGAAAAGAGGAAGATTTAAAAAGTAGGAGAACTATAGTTCGACCGGGGAGGTACAACCACCGGCCTCCTAGTCCGACGCAAAGCATTACTTGTGTTTCGGTTGGAAAGGTGGGGTCGCTGGTTACACTTTGAAATGAGGCGACCATCGTAGTCCTCAAGAGTAGCAACGTATCTACGTTCGAGCTCAGATAGGATTTCAGTCGTGTTTGTGGTTGTACGTAAATGTCTATGGGCTGCGATTGTTTAACATTAGGTGGTTTGCATGCACGTTTGCTACTCTTTTCACATGAAAACGTAAAACAGTACGTACCCGGTCAAACCGGTCAAGAATGGGAAGATTGTAACGTAAATCTCCGGTTAAACCGTACATGAGCAAATTGTAATGCCTTGGTGGCATCTAAGTTAGTATTGAATACTAACTTAGATGACAGTAATACGCATGCGCGGGCCGCGACCCCGTGACCTGCCCTGTGCTCTAAATTATGCAGTATGCGCCACTGCAGTTTATTTATAAATGGTTTCTGGGAAACTGGTTCAATTTTAGCCTCTTTTTTGTTATATGAGACTGGCGACGCCCAGCTTCGCTCGGGTAGTAGAGTTTATACTACTAATTACATTATTTTTCATTCGTTCATGCATCCAATCATTATCTAGTTGCAAAAACTAACAATTCGAAACATGTATTTCGAACGACGGCTGGATGACTATTTAATTTCTCGTCCAATTTACAAAAACAACTTATCTTTTTATGCACCAAACCTTCCTCAGCACCTCCTTCGCTACCTGTTGTTAAAACCTGTGAGAAAATCCGTCCAATACTTTTTGAGATTATCATGAACAGACAGATAGACGTGACAGGGGCCTTGTTTCATAATATTTAGAAAAGAGCAACAGCCTAACGAACAGGCTACGTGATGTTAAGTAATCATTGCAGCCCATTGGCATCCATATACAACTTTAAACTAAACTCAAGTTCCATTTGAGCTGGTACATGTGTTTTATGTTTTATATGAGCAGAGTAGCAAAGTTGCAAGCAAGCCACTTGATATTAAAGGGTCTCTGTCGTCCATGGACATCTAAGTCCAACCTTAAATAGATCTAAAATCAGGACAAGTCAGAGGTCGTGTGTTACTACTAAAGGTGGTAGAGCTGTTAGAGATCGCCCGGGGCGGTACCACCGCCACCCTCATAACCCGCCGTAAAGCAACATGTTTTTCATGTATTGTGTTTCGGTTG
>DWON01010287.1:0-10872 GCA_018251015.1 Phocides pigmalion okeechobee
GTTTTAAACCGTCATATAATACATATATTTCTTATATTGTGATCTTAACATACGTCCATGAGGAGTCTCATTTAATGTCCATGACAGTTGCTTTGCGATTACTTACATTAGTTACTTCTTACATTACATTACATTATATTACTTACATTAGTACTGCTCTTGTATGTATTATCACGCTCTATCAAATTGGCATCGAGCAATGACCAAAAATATAAATATTTAAAGTAAGTTTTTTAAAGTAATAATTTTGAAATTACGTGCTGCTATACATTTTATAGCAGGCGCTTAAGCCTAAATTGGGCGGAGCGGCAAGTTACAATAGTACCGTATAAATGAGAACTACAGAAATACGTGTTATAGTGATACCGGTGCAGTCTATAAAAACGTCTGCAAAGTTGGAAAATATTAAGCACATAATGTAAATGAAACCTGATGTCACAAAACTCATTAAAAAGATAAAAGGTAAAACTAAGAAAATCTTAAATAATAAATAATATTGTTTTAACGTTGAAACTTTTATTTACGTAAGGCTCCGAAGACTAATTAGTGAGAAGCCAGAACAGGTGTCGAGGCAAAATAAAATATTTGCGTCGGGTCACTACCGAGCTTTAATTAGTGTCGCCTTACCTGATGGTGTTTTATTTTCAACAAATTCTAATTGTATAAATTAAAAATTACCTGTCAACATTACGTATAAGAAAGTATTTCGTTAGCGTCATGACAATATACATCTATTAAGTTGGAAAAAAGTTGTGCATCGTTAATAAAATAAATTAATGGTTAAAATTTAATGAAAGTTGAAAAAAAGTTCGCATAAATTTAATTATTTTGTTTTCCAAGAATACCCAAAGTGTTTATTTTTGTTTTAAAATGATGGTCAAAAATAATGAATTATTTTCTAAGCTTCTTCAAGTAATATGGTCATAATATATGTATATACTAATATAATATATAATTGTAGGTACGACATGGCCAAAATGTGAGGGAGAGACTGGTATAGAAAGGGTAGAGTGTTCTTAAAAGAAAAAATCATGAATGTGATTAATGATATGTATAATGTTTTGTTTACGAATTATTTTCATTTTAAAAACAAGCATATTTGGCTCCCCAAACTTCGGCTCACTAGTTGAGAATCCTTTTTAAGCCCTTCAATTCTTTCCAGCATTGTCCCGAAGCGGCGCTAGTATCAGCCCGGGTGCTGGCCGCTGAAGGTGCGCCGGCGACCCGGTCAGCGTCAGGCGTGGAGAGGCGTCCGTCGGCTCCCCGCCCTCCGCTAAATAAGCGAGGATCTGGGTCCTTGCTGTCACAAGCACCTCCCCAATCCAGGTATGTATTTATAGCATTAATTTCTTGGCTTTTAATCTTCACATAATCCTGCTGTTGGTCATGGGTCTCTTCTCAAATATAAAATTACATTGAGATTTGGCCTACCCTTCATGATAGGCCAAATTCCACTGATTAGAAAGTGCAGATTGGTAAACGTCACACATCTTTGTTCACAGAAGACTTACACAGAAAATTAATATCTAATTTGCATATAACTCACAAAAAATTAGATATTGAAATAGAATGCAGAGTATTGTAACCTCCGTTTTTATCTTTTAATACATTCCTATTATAATGAAAATTATATGTATATTCTTATATAATTTTCATGGATTAATTGCTGAAGCTTCAATAACAATTTTATTCGTATTCATAACCTCTACAAATAGTAATACAGCTAGTACTATATGACGCTATGGTACCTTAATAAAGATTTTCTAATTTATGCTCTGGATATCGATTTTCTCAACTCGGTACCAGTTAAAAAATATCAGTGTATATGAACGCAGCAAACACAAAACTGATCTTTACGAAAATACGATAGCCAAAATTTCGCCAGAAACTTTCCGTTTCCAGCGCTCGAAGATACTTTTCGTTGGGATTTCCGTCAGGAAATTTATTGAGAAAATTAAATTGTCGTGGCGGCGTGACAGGCTTGGGAATCGCAATTTTAACGCTACCCTGTCGTTGGGAGGACGTCGTTGGATTTGTAAATTAATGCATGTTTGGGTTAATATTTAACTCTCTTAAAAATACGAAGGAGGATTTTAAATCTGACTCACTTTTTGTGTTAATTATATAGATAGGTATTTCAATTAAACTGTAATAGTGTACTTAGCTATTTCCACATGTTCTAAAATAATGTCATCTGTTGCTCACGTCTTTGTTTTAAACGTTACGATTACCTGCAAAGGGTACTATGGCACACATTCACCTTTAACTTCTAATGTGACTAAAGTCCTATCTAAGATTGCACGTCGATGAATGTTATACCTGAGAACCATCAAAAGATACCCTCGGCGCAGAGGAGCAAATAACAACATAATTAAATATCTTAAGATAAAGATATTTTTATTGAAATTGTATTTTTTTATGTGAGAAGAGTAGCAAACAAGCATGCAAACCACCTAACGTTAAGTAGTCGCAGCCCATGGATATCCACGTACAACCACAAACACGACCGTAATCCTATCTGAGCTTGAGCTACGTTGATACTCCTGAGGACTACGATGGTCGCCTCGTTTCAAAGTGTTGCCGGTAAGCGCACCTCTCCAACCGAAACACAAGTAATGCTTTACGGCGGATTATAAGGGCGGCGGTGGTAGCTCCCCGATTGAAGTATACTTCTCCCACCAGTTAGTAATGCTTTACGGTGGATTATGAGGGCGGCGGTGGTACCTCCCCGATCGAACTATAGTTGTACGGTTGTTACTTCTATTACAAATTCATAGCAGTTTATATTTGTATACATGTGTTAATACTTAGCTTTGTGTTATTGACGTATAAAGTAATAAGTTTGTATCGAAGCGCTAGTCCAATTTAAAGTTATATTACGTTGTACAAACTGCAACTGACTGGACCTGCAATATGTATGGATTAATAGATTTTATTCATACGAGTAACGTTCAATTCAGCGTTATATTTTGATTGAGTCGCATGGTTTGGTTTTCGGTTTAAACTTTATTAATGTTTCATATTTTACACTACTATACTGCTCTTTACTGCCAATCCAAAACACTGTAACTTTTTATTTTTTTTTATCATGAAAGAGTAAGAAACGGGCACGCAGGCCACCTGATGCTAAGCGGTCACTGCAGCCCATGGACTACCATGTCCAATCTCAAATAGAACAGAAGTTCTATTTATGGATGGACGCGGATGTGTTCCTACTCTTGAGGACTAAGATGGACGCCTCCAATAACGTGTATCCGGCAACCACACCTCCCCAACCGAAACACAATACATGAACAACATGTTGCTTTACTGCGGGTTATGAGGGTGGCGGTGCCGCCGCGAGCGGGCGAGCTCTAACGGCTCTACCACCTGTATTTATCTAAAACGATATTTGACTTTTATGTCGTTTTGAAAGTTACAATGTTTACAGTTACGATAGTGCTATGGAGATACTTTTCAATTCAATCCTAGGACAGACAGTAGGGAAGAGACTAAATTAATTATATATGAATGCATCACAGATGTGTTGATACTTTTAAAGACTAACATGTCTTGTATATATGAACGGTATTGCTATTTGTGAAGACTAAGATGATAGTCTCGTATATTCGGGCAAGCGACTTCAGCTCAAGTGGTAACTGGTAATTATAGTTAAACTTAAGCATTATATTAACAAATAAAGCATTTTTTTACGTCGTATGATAATTCCAATGAGATTGAACTTATGTTAATCCCTGATTATTGATTAATTGATACTTAATCCGGTTTAGGTAAATGTAAGTAATTCAAAAAAGATTAGGGTTTTCAGTTGTTGGCTTGTTGTTTATATGAACACACTAGTAGACCCGACGAATTTCATTCCGCCTGAAAGAATATGAATTAGCAAATTTAGGATTCTAAAATTAACGCTAAATTAACTGATAATTATTGATTTCCGACAAAATTTATACTTATCAAATTGTCAACCACACACAAACACAACCATAGACAAAATTACGTTTAGCTGTCATTTGCGTTTTGTTATTCCATGTCAGATGTGTTTTTGTTATACCTCGTTTTATAGTGACTTGTTACGTCATACGTGATCGTGGTCGAACGGATAAAAAGTATCCTATGCCCCTCTCCTGGTTCTAAGCTATCTCCCCACCAATTTTCAGCCAAATCGGTTCAGCCGTTCTTGTGTTATAAATAGTGTAACTATCACAAATTTATTTTATACATATATATAGATATAGATATATTTTCAATACGAACAAGACCTCGTGATTACTTGATCAAATATTATTCACTCGGGACGCGGTCGAATGTTGGGGAACACAATTTGATTTGTACGCTCGACAAAGTTTCAATCAGCCATCATTTTGCCATTCACTTAAATACAATAATTTAATTTGACATCAAACAAATTTCGGGGAGCGTATAATGTACTTGTATTAATGAAGCGAAACATCGTGTATTAGTAATTTGTTACATGAACATGTTTACCATTTCTTATTACATTATTGGGTACGGGATTGCTTCATAGTTCACCACGCTAGCCAGATTTGTATAGATATTCTTAATGTTAAAAGAGTAGCAAACAAAGGGTACTTGTCGTTGGGTAGTTATGTCACTACTGCAGCTTTTGAGCCATGCCCGATCTCAAAGAGGACTGGAGTCCTATTTACGGTCATACCTACATATGTTGCTACTTCGGCGCTCTAAGATATCTAGCTACCAACCGAATAGAATTTTTCATGACGTTTAGAGGTCTTTTTAATATTTCGAAAAGATATCTACTCACAACAAAGGGTCTCTCTAGAAAATATTGGTGAAAGTTGGAATTACTCTTTTTTATCTTATGAAATTATTGACAATCTATTAAACAAGTATTATAGTCAACTTAAGGTGGTTTTCTATTAGGTGCCTGTAAAGAAAATAATATGTTTAATCTTATTTTAGTTTTAAAGTAAACTTATTGTTGATGATGAAACTGATCGTTCCAATTAAATAACATTGATCAACTAGCTAAATCTTGAACTGTTTAACTAATAAACTCACTAATTTGTTGTTTTGTAGTTACTTTAGGTGAAATGAACTTGTACCAAGTAATTAAACTAAACAAAGGAAAGTTTAAGATTCATTAGTTGTTGGATCGTGTGATAGGCGCGTGTTTCTTATTGAGCGGCGGAATTTTCCACTCTTAGAAAAGGAGATACTTAACACATTTATATTATTCTTCGAACTATGCATTCCTGCTGTTATACTTATATATATCGTTTTATATATATAGTGTGCTCACCATCTTTCTAAAGTTATACTGTGTAATGTTTATTCATCAAGGATTGATTTAAAAGAGTGCCGAATTTTTTTTCCGCCGGTTTTTTTCTCCCGGTCTACCTTAGCCAACAGGGCGGTCAAAGCCGATGTATTAATTTTACACTTTACCCTTGACGTTCATTAAGTGTATGTAAAAAAACAATGAAATAAAATATTTGAATTTGAATTTGAGTTTATACTTAACTCAGTGGTATGAGATATGACCTACCATACCCGAGGTCTGGATTTGTACACAAGTCAATAACATAGGCAAGGGTTTATTCGCGATGTGAGTTCGTGATAAGCTATATTTTTTATATTAATAGTCAAAATGAGCTTGCAGTCCATTTAGTGATTGATCGGCACCGCTCATGGACATCTGTAATTAACCGAAATAAGATTGAAGTCTTACCCAAAGTCGGTTGCAGATGCGCTGCGAGTAATTACATAGGTTTCTACCTCGTCGAAATGTTTCCAAAGATGTGAAGTTTTGAAGAATTATAACCAGGCGCTTGGCAATTGCGTTGATCTCAGCTCTGTTTATTCTAAATCACAACCTATATCCTATAGTTGAATGGTAATAAATTCAAATTCAAATATTTTATTTCATTATAAGATATTTACACAGTGTAAAATCTGTACATGGGCTTTGAACGCCCTGTTGGCTTAGGTTGACTGATAGAAAAAAGCCGGCGGAAAAAACTCTCGGCACTCCTTTTACTAATTGGTTAACTGTTATTATTATTAATATAAAACAGTATAATTTCTGGAATATCTAAATTTGCTTATCACTTTCAACTTTAAGATATAAATCGACCTAGCCAATAAAAAAATAAAAACAAAACATAAGAAAAACATTTTAAATTTAAAGATGTACTTGAGCTCCGACATTGCTAAAGGAAAAATGAAGATCATATTCGAAACGGGGAAACTGTATTCAAGATAAAGTAATTTTCTTGTGTCTTCAACGCTCGTTTCTACAGTCGCATTTCTCGAGGATAGCTTTTAAGGTAATAGCACTGAAGTCCAATTTTGTATGAAAATGAAATATATTTTATGTGGACGACATGTAATAAGTAGATTATCAGGATATAAAAGTATTAGGATTATTATTTATTGGAAAAAATCGAATACGAATATCATCGATTATAAAAAAAGCTTAACTAAATAACTGTATGGTTACATACGAGCTTACAGTCCATCTGATGTTACATGGTACTAAATGATAAATGTGTAATCTGTAAATAATATAGTCGCGTCTGTCTGTGTGTTTATTGGCGATAAACTTAAAACGGACTGAACGGATTGTCTCACAGTTTTCAACAACAGGTAGAGTGATTACTGAGGAAGGTTTTGGTGCATAATAACTTAAGTTTTTTTTTATAACTTGGGCGAGAAATTAAATAGTTAAATTCAATGTAGTAATTAAGACGTCGTTCGAAATAGATGTTTTTAATTGTTAGTTTATGCAACTAGATAATGATTGGATGCATGTATGAAAGAAAAATAATCTAAGTAAATGTAAACTTTATTACCCAAGGGAAGAATGGGAGAATTATAGTTCGACCGGGGGGGTACCACCGCCGCTCTCATAATCCGCCGTAAAGCATAACTTAGGTTTCGGTTGGAGAGGTGCAGTTGCCGGCTACACTTTGAAGCGACGCGACCATCTTAGTCGTCAGGAGTAGCAACGCATCTACGTTCAAGCTCAGATAGGATTCGTGTATGTGGATGTCTATGTCTACTTAAAATCAGGTGGTTTGCATGCTCGTTTGCTCCTCTTCTCACATAAAAAAGGGAAGCTGGGCCAGGTCGCTAGCATATTTCTATGTATAGTTTAGCATTGGAGTCGATATAGACCGTGTGGTTATCCGTTTTGGATTCAGCATAATTACATTTTAAGCCGTTGAATCTGCGTTAAGCCCGGAGGATTAAATTGAGGTACCTACAATATATATAGTGTAGTATTTTGTTTTACATTTGAGCCAATTTGCTTAAGTCAAAGGCAAAGGTATTTGAAAGGTATTTGAAAATGCTTCTGTAATAATATGTATAATATAAATATAGCTTTGGCAATGGTATATGCAAGATTTTTGTTTCTTTAAGCATTTAAAATGGCAATGACGACAAATTGCACACAGTTTAGAAGTAACTAAATAAGTGAGCGCAGTTTTTATTGCATAAAAGATATAATGGATTAATGACAATAGGTAGTGAGCCGATTCGAATTTACACGACAGGTTGGTTTGAGAAATCACGTATGTTAGAAATGGCTGAAAAAACATCGTAAGAAAATGTCACGAAATTATATCATAATTTTTTCCAAGGTATGTGAAGTTTACCGACTTGTACGTGATAGGCTTTATAGTTAGGCTCGATATAAGGATAGTAACGGTCGATGCATGCTATTTGTTTGCACGTGAGGAACAAATCCCTCACTGACGGCTGTGGTATTTTTTAAAGAAAAAAGATTTCTGCGGATTCTTTGATGTTTAATGTAGAAAATAGGACGCAGAATAAAGAATTACAAAAACATTTACCGATGCGATATTGTTTTTTTTTCACTAAACTTTTTTGTATTCTATATTTAAATATGCACATATTCTTCTGTGCCAGTATAAAAAGTAAAGGTATTGTGTCCTCTACATTCACAGTATGAAGCTTTTTCATCTCTTCAATATCTATGTGAATTAAATTTTTGTTACATCTTAGTTGGTTGATCTATCGCCATGTAAAGGAAGTTTATTAAAGGGCCAACTTAAATTGGCAGACACTTGTTACAGTTAAACGAGAATTTCCTCGAGTCGCTTTTGGAGCAAGAACGTAAACAAAGCTCTAGGCGTTTCTGTAGAAATTAATAAAACAGGCCCATTGTTAGTGTAGCTTCCGCTTTATTGTCTGTGTGCGGACTACAAATACGATAATTTATGTTTTAAAATAACACTTAAAGCGGGATTTATACATTTTACTGGGTAAATAATAATTAAGATTAACGGTTTTCGCAGTTTAGGCGTGACCACGAGACGTACAACTGGTTCGAAATGTGGGTAATTAGAGAACCGTTTATCCTTAGTACTCGTTACGTAGTGAAATTCAATAATAATTTATGTAAAATACATTTTTTAAAAATTTATTTATATAAAAATAACTTGAGTTTGATAAGATTAATCCCATGAAAATGATAAATATATAGATGAAAATCAATCAAGTTATCTGTTCTTAAGTGGTCGCTGTAGTCCATAGACATCCACATACTTAAAACAGGTTGTACATAGATACGTTTTTACTCCTGGAATCTAAAACGGTCGCCTAGCTTCAGAGTGATTATTATGCTGTACAATTTAGAAGTACAATTATCTCACAACACAGCTTAAAGTTTTTATATGGAATAGAGGTAATTAATCTACGAATCTGATATCGACGTCTTTTATTCTGTTATGTATTTGGACTTGTTATTCTTTACGTGTGGACATGGTTCGAAATGTCCAGATATGATGCGTCTATTCTAGAATTCAGTAGACTACATATAAGTTTTGTTCCCATTAAATTCCTCCTCATTATCATACTAGTCTAATATATACTCTGGAATTACTGTTACTTAGATGTGGGATACAAATGAAATGATTTCAAATTTCGACCACTTGGATATAGATAAGAGGATTAAAAGTTTATATGAAGTAATTTCAATAAAAAATAAGTAAATGAAGATAGACAACGCCATGGGTTGAAGCTACGTGTGAATCGTAATATCTCGTGCAACTGTGAACAGAATGTTTATTAAGTTAAGCCAGGCGAAGAGATTAGGTACGGCTGAGTTAATGCCTCTAGAAGCGTAATTCAATAAGGATCAAACAGTGGATTGAATCTATTCATTCTAAGTGCATCTTTATTAAATTTCCTTGAAAGTAGACGAAGATTCTCTCGTCGGACTTTTTAATCAAAACTTGAAATTGGACCTTAAAAACAATGTTTTTGCTAAGATTATTTCGTAGTTTACGGTGATTATAGATGGTAATTTTTTGTTTTTAAAGTACTTTTATCTGCGTTAGTTCAGATACTGATGTTCCGATTGGTAGTAGGTATTTCTATAAAAATATTAACTTATTACCAATATAAAACATACATTGAATTTAGTACTATTTTAATTTTTGTCTTTAATTATTTCCAATCGAATCTGTCCGATCGACAGTAGTTCTACCATTTTTAGACTTTTCCACAAGAGAATGTAAAGTAAACACGGGGAAAATTACTAGTTACAGGTAATGGTTTTTGTAAGTTCATGTTACTATGTCATTGTCGTGATGATGTCGTGTAATTTCGTATTGTTTTGTGTTCTCAAAGATAATTTGCAGGGCAGCTTTCACGTCTCCGGCTACACAAAAGGTTTTCTCAAGAACCAGTAAGGCTCGTGCGTTTTAACGATTGTTCTTTACGAGATTGTTCGGTTTATGTTGTCTATAAGTACAGCCATGAACTAAGTTATTGCTGAATTGAATCTTACGCTTCGGAATTATAGCGGCTTTTTCGTTATCATAAAATGTGCAGATAATTTTGCTTGTTCTATTTTCTTTATAGCCAGTTTATGACCAGTCATAATAGAGATTACGTTTCATTGGACTTTTATTTGTATAGGTAAGGGAAGCTCGATAGCCGCTGTTATATATTTTAACGAAGTCAATTTGTTAGTTAAATTAATTTCACGGTAACAGCTAAGTTTTGACCTGGGTATTTTTTTTATTGCGAAAGAGTAGGAAACGGGCATGCAGGTCACCTGGTGTTAAGTGGTCACTGCAGCCCATGGACGACCACGTCCAATCTGAAACAGAACTGAAGTTCTATTTAAGGATGGACGCGGATGCGTTCCTACTCTTGAGGACTAAGATGGTCGCCACCAATAGTGTGTATCCCTACCTACCTACGTAATTGATGTATGAGATAGGCGAGAATATTCTAAATCAAATTTATGTAGTCTAAAACTCAAAATTAAAAAGAAAACATTAAAATTAATAATTATCGAATGAATTTATAACCAAATAAAAAAATAACGTTTTCAGTAGTAAAATAAACATAATATTATTATTATAATAATATGTATGGTATAAAAGAAAATATACAAATATGTAAATATACAGTTTTACAATGCATATACATGACGGCATAAATATTAAATTTGCCGTAAATATGCATCCATGTAGTTTTACGGCAAATTACTCCCAAAGCTCCAATATTTTCCAGGTAATTATCAGATTCTGACGCGATAAAATCCACATCATACAAGTAGTACTAGAACTATCCGAGCTGTTATAGCGTTGGTAACTTTGCTTCACCGACGTCATTGAATTAATCTGCTTAGTTTGCGAGTGCCGTTTTAACTCACTTTAACACTGCGGTAGCATCCGGAGTAAGGTCAGGCATACGCTATTCCCATTAAGCATACCTATATATGCATATAGTACCTCCAACATCGTATTTTATTAACGACCGAGTCATTAACGTTTCACTGTTGCATATTAAATTAACAGCGGATGATGCAAATATTTTATTACTATTTGAGAGTTCATTTATAACACGCTT
>DWON01010288.1:0-10871 GCA_018251015.1 Phocides pigmalion okeechobee
GATATATAGTACAAAGAACAAATATATCATAAGTATGACTTTTATTATCACGCATATAAGTGATAATATTGACTGAAAATTATAAATTCGTTATTAAAAATCAGATCTTACAACTCAAGTGTCCCGGGTTCGGTTGTCGGAAAGAGACACATCTAAATGATATTAGATTTCTGATCTGAGTGTGGATGGTTATGACGTAAGTAATTCGTGTAAACAGTAACAGGCTACACTAACAAGCGAGGCGACTATCTTGTTCAGAATCTCTGATGGAACAGACGGTAGAAATTTAGTTTCATAGATCCCTAGACTAACAAAAGTGACTGACATAGCTCTCCAAATTAGCGGGTTGAAGTGGCAGGCTACATCGCTTGAAGGACGGATAATCTATGGGGTAGAAGGGTTATCGAGCGGCGACCACGTTTAAGCAAAAGGAGCACAGGACGTCCCCCCACCAGGCGGACCGACGTCCGACCGAGGTAACCGCTGGACGCAGAGGGCACAAAACCGGTCTGAATGGCACCAACTAGAGGATACATTATGTATGTCCAGAAGAGAACGCGTAAAACCTGATGGATGGAGATGAGGTACCGCCCCTCCTCTCATAATTCCCCATGAAGTAAATCTTGTTTCTGCAGAAGTGCAATGAGGGTCTGAACTTTCTAGACATCTTAGTCCTCAGAAGTAGCAACGCATCTACTTGCGATAAGAAATGTGATTAAAGAACTATTTAAGCTGAAGGGCTGCAGCAACTTAACATCAGATGGCCTGCATACCCCTTTTTTCTACTCGACACATATTAAATAAATAAATAGACTATCGATATCTACCGTTGTTTTTGTTAATTTGTTTGAATCGTGAACACCGTCCGTTAGATGAATACAAACACTTTACAGATTATTTAATATATATTTTTTTGATTTACCGAGGCGTGCACGAGGCGAGGAGTGGCAACGCATGTTTGGTTAGGAAACTTATCTAATTATTTTTTAACATGAAGATAGCTAAGATGACGGATGTTCAAACGCAACAATGACCGCTCTACATCTGTAGCACTGAGCTTCTTTGGTACTACTGAAGTATTAAAAGGTACAGATATACATTTACCGTTGCCTTTACATATTTGTTTGCATCGTCAATACTATCCATAAGATGTTTGTATCCAAGTACACACTTTCGCAAAACATGAAGTTTGTCATCGAGTGTGTGTCTGTCGCTGAACACAGCGTCCAGCGTGCGACGAACGTTGCGCAGACGACTCCAAAATACTTCGAAAATTATATTCTTCGACAAGTAATTCAAGGAACAAGACGTAAAGCACACAAATACTCCAATCGGATATCTCGATAAATTTATTTTTGACATGTAAGTGACTACAACTTCAGTGACACATTTAAGAGATGCAACGACAATCACACAAGCAAATGACGCACGCCCATCCTTCGAATCGATTCTCCAACACATCGCCCGATCGATCGTTTTCACTTTAGAGTAATATTTTTGAAAATAACACTCTCCAAAGTACAAAGATAGAAATATATTGAACAAAAACTCACAGACATTGAGACTATGAAAAAAACCATTATGAGTTGAATGTTTGAAATAATAATTGGAATATATTAGGATCGTGAACACCGAAAATACAATAACATAAATAATTTTTAATACATTTATAAATTTACTAGTAACACTTAACTTATGATAGAGACCAAAAAGAAGTCTCAAGTTCATGATAAATGCAATATAAGACATAATTTTACGATAAACTTTTTATCGGAAATTTACTGTTGAGCACGCAGGCGAGGTGAGTACTAAATGAATACAAAAGAGAACCTTGCAATTTTTCATTAACGTAAATTACATATTGCATGATCAGTTATTTTCCGATATTTCATTAAAATGTGATTAATAATAAAGAACTAGACATTTTTTATTAATAGCGATGTACTGGAGGTGTTTTTTGAATAAGCTGCGCCTGACGTTTCACTCACGCGCAATTGAACAATTGTTCGAGCGGGGAGGTTCAATCGCTACCCTCATAATCCGCCGTATAGCAGTTCTTGTTCTTCGGGTGGAGAGGCGCGGTAGGTTAGCGAGGTAATTCAAAATTTAATCCAAAATTGTATTAACACTTTCCCTGCGATGTACAACACTGCTGTGTATTGCGCGGCGCAACGCGTTGTACAACACCGTTTTTGGACGTACAAATCTGTATAAGACTTCAAGCGAAAACAATGTCCGTGTATACTTAAACGTTATACGGATACTAAAATAACATATCTGTGAATTGTCGGCGTATCTTCGATCTAGAGAAATAAACTTCAGTTTAGTGCCGCCTCCCGCAACGCTGACCCGATCTAATGAGCGTCGCAATCAAAGTGTTAGTTTTCCGTATTCCATTACCGAAAATGGGTATCGGCTTATCGCTAACCCGTTCTTTATGCGACACTCATAGACATTATTAAATCGACTACAATACAATGTACACAGGTTTCCATGGAATCAAAACGCAAACAATAACATAATATAACTATACTTATATTAATATTATAAACGTCCAAATGTATGTTGTGTTCTCACGTCAAAACGCTTGAACCAATTTTAATGAATTGTAACATAGAAAAAGGTTAGATCTCAAGAGATGGACATATTCTAAAGTCTCGTTGCGATCAATTGAACTGGGGTCACAATTTAATACGTAAACATATATTTTTAAGGTTCTATGATATTGCGGAGTCTAAGTCCGAAACAGGAAAATAATTTACGACAGCATAAAATAGGATCTTTGGAAATTATAGTTCTAAGAAATAAAAAAGAGCTTGGAAAATAAAAATTCGTAATATCGACTTCTGCGCGAGCAATGTCGCGGGGTAAAGCTATTTATATATGTAATTATAATCTTGATACAAATTTATAAATAGTCACTATTTGTGTACAACGTGAACACGCGCACATAAATGTATCAGATATTACAATTATTTTTTATGATTATTTAAAATACAGATCTATTTACGATCACTATAAAGATCTTTTCTGATTAATGGTTATTTTCAGAACATTATCACACCTCCCGTTGAATAAAAAATAATCATCAAAATCAATTTTTTGATTAAAGAATTATTGCTGAACATACTTCGAACTTATTCTGATAAATTGAACCTTTTTTGATGTCTGTTTTAAAGATAAGGAACAATGTAAATTGATTATACTGGTTTGAATAGAATATAGGATATGTTTGTGTAAGATACCGTTTAGTAGTAATTATCGTAATCCAATCACGTCCTCCTCAACCCAGCTATATGGTAATATTTTTAAATTAACCCTTTCAACAGCATCCCATTTAAAGTGTTTCATTCTTTACAGTAAATGTATACTTTATGAACAAATACGCATATTAGTCTTAAATATCGGACTAATTCTAATCCGTTATAAAAAATTATTATAAAAATATTTTTTATCGATTTGAAGGAACGGAAAAACAATACAATTCAAATGAATAAAGCGATTTATTGCAATAAATAGCATTTTAAATTACACACACACATTGACAGCAGAAATATTTTTTTAACTCACACCACTCAACCTACCTCATCAAACTAGCATACACTAATCAAACTACCTTAAATTAATCATTTTTTATAATTTATAAATATAATATCATAATTCATAAATTCAATTTTAGTATTATAAGCGTTATTTTCCAATTCATAATTTTAATATTTTATAAATTAAATATTTCACATCTGCAATTGCATCAACACTATGATGTAGGTGACACAGGTGCTGTAAATAGAGATACACAACTTTAAGTTAAACGGGATCAAGCGGAAAATGGTGAAGCGAGGGGGGCGCGTGTCGATGTACTGGAGCACGTCGTATATTGCGATAGAGAGGCTCTCATCTGGAAGTGAAGGTTTGAGTAGTAAGAAGTAGAAGTAGCCAAAAGAAATAAATTAATGGTACTTTTTTCAACACAAACTTTTATGTTATTGCCCTTAAAAAGAATGTACATTTTAAATTAAATCGAACTAATCAATTTAGTACATATATTCCACAATTTATTAAATGATATAAAATCTTGTTCGTCATTTAGGATACCGCCATATTAATGACGTCACCTAGCTCAGCATGCCATCCGTGATCCAGCAGTCATCCAAAATAGGCGTGTAAACCAAATTTTAGCTCAATCGGTTAAAGATAACCGATTGAAAAATCAGTTGTAAGATTTCACCCGGACAAATATACATAAATATATTGCAAGTTAAATAAAATCCTTTAAAATGAGTAGAATTAGTAATTAAAAATTGATGAATGAAGAACACGAGCAAGCCTGTTCCGGTTCGAAATCCACTTGATGTCAGATGTTACCGATTTTTGCCCCAAAATTTAGTTCCACCTAAGTATTGGAGGAAGAACTCCTTGAGGTTAGCTTTCGTGACATCATTAACAAGGCTATTCAGCTTTCTAATAGAAGTGTAATGCTGCTTTGTTCTGGTTTGAACTCAGCAAGAAAACTTTATTTTCATGGCATATCATTTTACCTTAGTCCTCACTAATGACAAAGTATGTTACTGATTTTTTTAAATTTAACAATTTAACTAAATTCAATAACTGATCATTGAAATGATATAAAAGCTTGTATGACTCCACAGATTATTGAAAAAGGGAAGATTTGAAAACGTATAAAACTCACTAATTGCAACTTATTAACCAATTTGACATGTTTTTATTTAGCGACAATATGTACACCATGAACTATCGATAACAGACTATTATATATTTGACATCGACAGCATGAATGTGAATGTTGAACGTTTTATCTTAATTTAACATTTATTTTATTTTAAAAATATAATAAAAGAGGGCTGGTTCAAAATGCGAGGAATACGGCTAGCGTTATTGGCACCATGCCGCATGGGCGCCGACTCGATTTAGATTGTTTAGCTTGGCTTTTATTGTCATTACTTTTAAGATTTTCATTTAATGTTATAACACATTATGTTAGAAAAAAAATTGCTTTCTGCAAATAAGCACTAAGTATGCCAAATTTCACACTTGGGTGATTTTAAAAAAAGAGGTATTTTTTATTTTCACTTAAATAGCTTGTAATTATTTATCTGAACAGTTAACAATTTCATCGCCAAGAATACAGTTGATTCTATCAACCTCGTGCGCGGCTAATTCGGCGTAAATTGCTGCTGCCGTAAACAGCAAGATCTCTACAAAGCCTTCGACAACAACGGATATTAAATAATATATCCTGACCTAAAAATATCACAATCAAATTTATAGTTCAGAAAACATATAAACTACCTTCTTATTGATGATAATTTAATATATCTAATAAATAAATAAGATCAATCAAGGAAAAATGAGTTTTAGACTATCCTATACAATTAAGTCGTAGCCGATCGCTGTCTGTACATGGAAAATATATGAGAAAAATATAAGAATAAGAGACCTTTATTAACGTAATAGGGCTCAAAACTATAGTTGCTACAATTTTTGTCTATTTGTCTATACTACACTTAGAAGCGAGGCGATATCATACATATCAAGCCTCAGGAGAACCAACACATCTATGCCCAAAATCCGGCAGTAGTTTAATCTCCTTTGAGGTTGGATCATGGATTACAGGTAACATTTAACGTCAGATAGTCTGTACGTTCGTTGGCTAGTTTAACAACAAAAAACCCTTTGGGACTTTTAGTCGTTTTTATGTTTTTAGACTTCCATCGTATTATTTCGTATACGTATTAATATTATCAAAAAATATTTATCAAAAATATCAATGCTTACTCCGCTCTTCATATTTATAATGAAAAAAAATATGTGTTAAATATGACTCTCATCATCAGGCATATAAGTGCAAAAAGGGTCTGAAAACATTATATTCGTTAATTGAGTTAAAAACCAAGAAATTCGGACCTCTTAAAATTATGGTGGCCAGTACTATGACAAGATAAAGTTTCTTTGGTTCTACTCTCTACATTTTTAATTATAACCGTGTGTAATAAAAAAATACAAAAAAATATAACCTACAACGTACTACGTAATGACCACTACAACGTAATAAATATTTTGTATTAGAAATATGATTTAGATTTAATACATTGTTTTGAGTCAAATAGGACCCCAATAGAAAAACTCTGTTTAGAATAATAAAAGAATCATCAAAATCGGTTCACAAATTAAAGATTATTCTTTGTCTTGCCGAACATATATAGAGGAAAATAATGTTCCTTAAAATTATTAACCTTTTTCCTTTTTAGAAGTCGGATAAAATTTTTTTTTGCAAAATTTTTAAATCATATAGGATCATATTTTAAATCATATAGGATCATATTTTAAATTGAAGTGATTAATTGAAATACGTTTATTATATAAAATGTTAGAATTTTTTGGATTCACTGAGTCGTGCTGAGGAGTAGCAACGCATATTTGGTTAGGAATCTTGTTATCAAAAAATCAAAATCTTCTTTATTTTTCTTTACTGTTTCATGTTCTACATACATGTAGATAACTACAGGTGTTCAAACGTTACACTGACTGCTTTATATGATATTTAACTAATACTTCAATAGTGATAAAGTGGACGTAGTTTGAACTAGCTGTTTCATTCGGCCCCAGCCGCGAATAATAAATAATACTGTAATTACAAAACCTAAAACTTTCTTCAATAAAAGCTCGTCAAATAAAAAGTCTCTTTATTGTCTCTCGCCTGTAGATGCAGACACTAGCGGATTCAATTAAACAATGATTTTAAAATCATAATTAAAATTAAAAAAATATATTCAAAGTAGAGTCTTCACAGAATTCTTTTTGAACGTCAATAAACTACCACCGACTAGTAAGGTGTTTCGTTTTGGAGAAGAGACGACGAAAAAATTCCACTTTAACTAAAAATCCGACTTTAAAGACATTTAAAGATGGGAAACTATAGTTCGACCGGGGATGTACCACTGCCGCCCTCACAATCCACCGTAAAGCATTACTTACATTACTTGTGTTTCGGTTGGAGAGGTGCGGTTGCCGGCTGTGCTTTGAAGCGAGGCGACCATCTTAGTCCTTAGGAGTAGCAACGCATCTACGTTCGAGCTAAACAGGATTTCAGTCATATTTGTGATCGTACGTGGATGTCTATGGGCTGCGACTACTTATCATCAGGTGGCTTACATGCTCGTTTGCCAACTAAACTAAGCAACTAAGTTACAGGAATTGCATCGTGGGATTAGTCCTCTAAAACAATGGATACAAATTATAATTGAATTCTATCAAAGAAAGCAATTGTTATTAAAAGCGGGTAAAACCGCGAGAGACGACTAGTAATAATATAATTCTGTAAATAACATTACAATCTTGATATTAATACACACGTAGTAACTGTAAATATACAATTAAACTCACACAAAGAAAGGTGTAATAATGTAATGAGGTATTTCCTACTTTCTGCCCGCGGCGTTGTCCGCGCAAAAGTTGATATTACGAAATTTCATCTTTCAAAATCCTTTTATCTCCCTTAGGGATGAAATTTCCAAAGTTCCATTCTTAGTTCTCTGTTACGCTATATTAATTGTATCCTCTATTTCAACTCCTACAAGATTTATTTTCGCGTCGAAAGAAAGCCTATGTCCACCTCTAAGGTCAAATTTATTTCCTTGTTAAAATTAATCAAAATCGGTACAGCCGTTTTGACGTAAAAACGAACCAAACCTACTTTCGTATTTAAAGTTTGTATTTTTAGTAGGATGTATTTAGTTCCTAGTATATACCTAGTTCCTAGTTCCTACTATTAATACAAAGTAAAAAGGGTATGGTTGTCAGCTACCCTTACAAGCGAGGCGACAGTCAGAGGAGTAGCAACGCATGTACGTAGAAACTGAGATATGACTTCAGACCTGTTTGAGGTTGTATGTGGACGTCCAGCTGTCTCCGGTTATTGTCGATGGCAGTCGTTAACCCTTGTCTATTTCTATAGTTTGAAAACAAATGAAGGGCGAAACAATTGAAGATATAGATATGCGTTTCATTGTGCAATACCCCACGAGGTATTGCACAATGAAACGTAGAGAAAATTTTTACACACACTTAGTATATTTAACGGACAGAATAACGTCCTACCCCCTGCTTGTATCTCGAATGCCCTGTAATAATCTGCTACCCTCTTTATATAGTTTTATCATTGAGAGTCAAATATCGAATAATTACATTTAAAATTGCTAAATTATTACAAAAGTAAATAATATTGCTAATTAATAATTATTGATTAATATTAATAATTATAAAGTATAGATCAACTACAATATGCCATATCTGTTGTGGGATTATTGAGTAGTTTGTAACATATATCTTATTTCCACCTGTATTTCCGCTAAGATACAAGGGAAACTTCGTGGAGTGTGGTCTAAACTTCTCTCACAAGTGGTCAAAGTTATGCCCAGCTGTGGTACACAAACTGAGTTGCAGCCAGGATAAGGCAGTAAATAAATTTTTATATGAATTCAATTTTACGTCCAACTTTATTTCTTATTTCATAGCGCCATTTGTACTGCTTTTGAACGGTTCGACTTTCCACGGACAGGAAATTAAACCTGCGAGAGACTGCCAAGAAACTTAATGCAGTTGCCCTTTTCAGTTTTATTTATTATATTTTACTACTACCTATCTTTTAGAAGCGTAGGTTGCTTGAAAGGGATCGTTGTTTGAGTGACAAGGCCGCCTATTGCAAAATAAAATAAAACAAAAACAATACATTAAATACATTATAATGTTTTTATCTTTATGTTATTTTATTTGTGTGCAATAAAATATTTGTATTGTATTTTATTTTATTGTATTATACCGATCAATAATTATGCGAGACGACCATCTAAGTCCTCAAGCGTTGCAACGCATCTACGTATAATCGCAGATACAACTTCAATTCTTTTTGAGCTTCGATGTTGATATCCACGGGCTGCAGCGACCACTTAACATTAGATGGCTGCACCCAGGTTTCTTAAATGTAGAAACACTATTTGGATGTGGATAGCCATGGGCTGCAGCGACTACTTAACATCACTGCACCCTATTTTCTTAAACAAAGAACAAACATCGTCCTCGACACTAAAACCAAAAATGTACTGCTTTTAGTAAGTTTTATATAAAAACATCATCAATCTATCACTGTCTCACTTATGGGCCCGGATTTTCCCTTAGAATGAAGACTAGGTCACTAGCCCATGACGCTGGAAAAGTGGAGATTACGTTTAAAAGAAAGATTGGTAGACTTATCCGACAATTACGAACTTTATAGAAAATCTCAGGCACGCATGTTTCCACACGATTTCCACACTCAAAACAAGTGACATTAGATTTATCCACGCACATAACTTCGTAAAACTAGAGGTGACCCTTTAAATATACCAAACTACCGCGAACTCTCTATCTTTAAAATAGCTTCCCTCCCCCAGGATAGTTGCCGGCTACACTTTGAAGCGAGGCGACCATCTTAGTCCTCAAGAGTAGCAACGCAGATATGTAAGAGTTCAGATAGGATTTTAATCATATTAGATTAGACTACTTACCATCAGGTAGTTTGCATGCTACTCTTCTCATATAAAAAAGCTCTTCATATACAAAACGTACAGCCTTGTAATTTATTTAGCACGTATGTAATCAAATTGTAAAGAAACAAAAACAGCGAAATTTAGAGGTTTTATTATTTTGAATCAGTACAAATAGGTTATTAATGCGACCGGTAGTAAAATTGTCGCGAACTGCACTAGGAAATCACTGCTACCTCGTATAATAGTTAAGTATAATCTTGACCGGGTCGAGACGATTAAACTCATATGAGACAACATGAGAGCGTCTTGCATCTGGCAGAGACACCTGACCGAATAACCTAGTTAAATGCAGCTCACTATGACGAAATGAGGCCTAATGAAGGAAATTGTGGTATACATAAGTTAACACGAAATTTGTTACTTAAAAGAATACTGTTTATCAAATACAAAAACAAATATTTTATTTCATTATAAGGTAACATACACATAATAAATGTTGTAGATACAACGTAAAATCAGTTCATCGGCCTCGAGGCATTAATTTAAAAATAATACTTTAGAATGAATTTCGTATAACTATGGAAGATTTTTTTGTTAAAAAACCTTCTAAACATAATCAAATAAAAATAACGTAATAACAACTCTAATAAGATCCATTTGAATATAAATCTAGAAATTTAGTACACTGTTGCAAATATCCATAATGGAAAATAAAAGAATTTGGCTTCTAATCCCGATACTATTACTCACCATAATACCGGCCCATACGAATTCATGTACCAAAACATTTGGCAGCTTCGGTCGGTGTTTTTGCATGGAATGGCAAACCCTGCTGCCCCAGTTGGCCGTAATGTCCGATGTGGAGCTTTGAATCACTTTCGTGATACCGATACATAGAATTTTAGCCAAAATTTTTTATCATTGCACCGTGAAACTGGTCTCGTCTCGAGTGTCGCATTTTTTTCTAAATGTGCCTTTTTATGGATAACATTTCTAGGTAGTGGACACAGAATTGTTGAGTTAACTTTTGTGACGGTCAAAATTGAGGATTTATCAGATTTTCTAAGTTTCACAAAATGGTATTGTAATCTTAGACAAAAAATAAAGTTGTTTAAATAGAGAGGCTTGGTAAAATTATATTGTGAGATTACTTTAGAAAACAAGAATACTTACGTGTGACGTAAGATTTGTGATATTAAAAAAAGAATTGTAACACTAATATAATATATGAAATATATGTACGTACGAGGGTGCGTTTTTAAGTTCGCGGAATGAGGGACAAGGAGGGAAGACAGAATGTCAAAATTATTTTTCTTTTTCTACATA
>DWON01010289.1:0-10870 GCA_018251015.1 Phocides pigmalion okeechobee
CGTACAAAAATTTAACACCTTAGCTATCTCAAATCAAACACGGAGATGTCAATTATCAAATAAAATAAAAACTTGAGTTTTGAAACTTGTCACGTTATTGAAGCAAAGCAGCGATATAACATTAATACATATATGCATAATGTTTCTTAATGCATTATTCATTGTAACTAATGTATATTTTTAATTAAATTAGGTGTGACCTAAGAGTTATTTTTGGGCTTGTTAAAATTATTTTATACTTTAAATTAGATATATGTAATGGTGGTGTAGATATATGTAAAATGTTATTTTATTTTAGATTAGTTTCCACCAAATACAAAGATACGACTGAAACTGATGATTCTGGGAGCAAAATAACAGTTGAAGATGAAGTTATGTTATTCTGGAATAATAAGAAGGTTTGTATGAATTTTATATTTTATATAGTTATATTTTGGTTACAAATTTCGCTAGAAAATAGATAAGAACCTATGCTAAAGTTTCCTTTGTACACCGACCATGTTTTAAATTATTGATCGTTTTTTCGTATATGCTTTTTTTTAATCGATCCTATGGAGTAGATAGGCCACAAGAATCTGTATTATTATTTCATGAAATGGAGAAATTTAAATAAAAATGTACATTACATGTAATAAAAGCGCGGCGTCGCTCGCGTGAATAGCGTAAAAGTAAAGTGTAAGCGTGTGTCGTGCGGCAGCGCTCGCGCGCGCTGTCGGCGCTGGCGGCGGACGCGGCGGCGGACGCGCGCGGCGACGCGGCGGCCGTGCTGGACTACTACCGCCACCAGCTCGACCTGTTCTCCAACATGTGCCTCAACCGCCAGTACCTCGCGCTCAACAGCCTCTCGCCGCAGCTGCACATCGACCTCATCCTCAAGTAACCTCCGACTCTAACTTTTTATTTATTTTTGTTAAAAAAAAATCAAGTAGATTAGTAATTGAGTGAATTATGCGTAAACGAATATAAAAAATAATGATAATACAAACAAATTATTAACGGCTGTCTTTAAGACGATTGAAAAGTAACAAATAATTACGATATTTTTAGAAAGTAATTGAAACGGCCAATATTGTCTATGCGAATGGTTTTTTTTCTTGAAATCTATTTAGGAAACAAGTACCTAGTCCACCTGACACCGCGGACTATCGTCATCTGTAACTAACTATATATAGAACAGAAATTCAACATGTTTCCGAAAACTGAAATGATCGTTACGTATATATGTGGGCCAATAACCATATTTCACCACAAAAATGAACAATATCTTCATAATAGATTAGTGTATTAGCGGTAACTCTCTAACCGAGTCATACATATTTTTCTTGGCAAACGTGGAATTTTGTAACATGTGTCCGGCGGCAGGTGCATGTCGAACGCGTCCCTGTCGCACGAGGTGCGCGCGTCGTTCTGCCGCCTCATGCTGCACCTGCACGTGGACCGCGACCCGCAGGAGCCCGTCACGCCCGTCAAGTACGCGCGCCTCTGGACCGAGGTGTGCGACCGCATCCACATACACGAGTCAGTATCCGCCGCCCGCCGCGCTACACCGCACCACACTACGTCGCACGCACTGTACCGCACTGCGCCGCACAGTACCGCACTGTACCGCACTGCGCCGCACTGCGCCGCACTGCGCCGCACAGTACCGCACTGTACCGCACTGCGCCGCACAGTACCGCACTGTACCGCACTGCGCCGCACAGTACCGCACTGTACCGCACTACGCCGCACAGTACCGCACTGTACCGCACTACGCCGCACAGTACCGCACTGTACCGCACAGTACCGCACTGTACCGCACTGCGCCGCACTGCACCACACTACCACACTAGACCACGCCACACCACACTGCATATACCTCAGCTCTGTACAAAGGTGTAAAAACGCACCCACATATACGAGTTTATATGTAATCGCATTCCACCCTGTAACACAGTATCATGCCGGCACGGTGCTACCTTTCTCAATACTGCATCACAGTTGTAGTATAAATAGTAACATAACTACGAATAAATACCACAATATTAATTACCTATACACACAATATTTAACAAAAATAGAGATTTAATTTAAAACAACGGCAAAATTACGCTACTGTTTACGATTTCAAACTGATATTATCGCGGAATCCATGCTTTAACGGGTACTCACGATTAACGATTTTTGATTTTTACTACTGTTTACACAAATGTCATAAAAAGATATGTACATATATAAATAAAGTCATTTATTAAAAAAAAAATCCAGACATTGTTTCAAATAAATTGTAAATAAATTCTATGTTATCTAATAAATTATTTATGTTATTTAATAAATTATTAAAAATACAACATGGAAAACTTGTTTAATACGTCTGTACTCCACCAGCTACCAATGCGTGAAGAGCGGTCCGGACGCCACCCGCGTGAAGGTGAAGGAGCAGTTCGCGTCCACCATCCGCTTCGTGGAGAACTACCTGTGCAACGTGGTCACCAGGACGTGGTACTTCAGCGACCACGACCAGAACAAGCTCACCTTCGAGGTGGTCAAGCTGGCCAGGGAACTCATATACTTCGGATTTTACAGGTGAGACTATAATTATTTACTTTTTGTCGGCCAAGAAGATTTACTATTTATCTCACCGAACAAAATCTGTACAAATTATAAAATTGTAATCAATCGCTGTCTGTACAATATGATAGTCCTCAATAGTATTAGATTTTTTATGTCGTGGCTACCAACAAAACTTTGAGTCCACGTGAACGAAGTCGCGAGCAGCAGAAAGTATAAAATATGGATATTTATAATGGAGAGAAGATAGGAGGTCCTGACAATCATAAACAAAAAATAAATATTTGTGAAATATTTACACTTAGTATAATTAAACAAATTAAAGTGGATTCGAAACTGGAGCCGCTTGTGTGAGAAGTCAGCGGTGTTTGACAGCATACCGCTGACCAAACAAACCAAGTCTAAAGGTAGTAGAGCCGTTAGAGCTCGCCCGGGGCGGTACCACCACCACCCTCATAACCCGCCATAAAGCAACATGTTCCTCATGTATTATGTTTCTGTGAGAGGGTTGTGGTTGCCGGATACATATTATTGGAAGCGACCATCTTAGTTCGCATGCATACTTAAATAGAACTTCTGTTCTGTTTGAAATTGGACGTAGTTGTACATGGGCTGCAGTGTCCGCATAAAATCAGATGGCCTACATGCCCGTTTCTTACTCTTTCATAATAAAAAAAAAGTTTACGACAATGTCTCGCAAACTTACATAGTTCATATTGCCGTGAATTCAGCACCATTCCGCGGGTGTTCGTACTTTTATCTGTCATTTTAATTTCATTTCATTTAAATTAATAAAGTTCATTGTGAAAATTCTTAATACAATTTATTATTCGTCAAAGGATTGTACAAAAGCCGCAAATTTATTACTAGGATTGCTTTCATGGACAGTGTGCTCATTTATAAATACATTCCAGCTTCAGCGACCTGCTCCGCCTAACGAACACCCTGCTCAATATCTTGGACTGCGTCACCGCTATGGACCTGCTCAATGAGACCAGCGCTCTGTCCGGCGAAGTTGAATGTAAGTAAAGTCACAGTGTTTGTGAATCACAGTGTAAGCATTCATGTCTCATATTTTACCACGAGTCTCTTCTAAACGTGTATAAGCAATAAGCGATTGCACACGTTGCAGTTAGCCGCCCGATTAACCGCAGGATACGGTTGAAGTTGCAGTTAGCCTCCCGGTTATCTGTAGGATACGGGTGAAGTTGCGGCGAACCGGATCGCGGTTGTCCAAACTGACTTGGCTCTGTAGCGGGTAGCCACAAACTAAATAGACAATGCGAATAACTTTGATCGTGCACTAATTTGCTTAAAATTGTCGAAAATGTAATATTTTATAATTTAATAAGTTACGATGTTTTTTATGTACTTGATCCGATATATCAAATATAGCGAATGTAATTATATTTATTAATTTCAATAATTTAATCCACAATTTATAAAATTATTAATATTTTATAAAATGTCGATAAGTTCATGTTTACAATTATGTTTAAAATTAATATATTCACAATGATTATGAAACAATCGTTTAATTTGCAAGCACCACAAGAAGATATAACTAAACGTAAGTTACTTGTACATATTCCATTTTATTTTTATTCTGTAGTGTATATTTTTATGTAGGAAAAGCAGCAAACGATCATACAAGCCACCTGATGTTAAGTGGTCCCTGCACTCCTTAAACATTCAAGTTCAGACTTAAACAAAACTAAGGTACTATCGGAAGTGTAGTTAGTTACGTTGCTATTCCTGAGGACTGAGATTGTCGCCTCGCTTGTAAGTGTAGCCGGCCATCACACCTCTATACGAGGGCGGTGATGACTAGACTATAGTTCTACCACCTTACAACTAATTTAGTTATTGAATTAATCTATGTATTTCTTTTGTGAAATTGGTATTCATTATTATTATTATTGGTATTCATTTTTATTATTATTGCTATGTATTTACTTTCATCTCTTGGTCGTTTGTTTAAATAAAATTAGTTTCAATGTATAAAAATGTTTACTTAATTACTTCTATAATTTTTATAATCGTTATGAAATTCTATGTATAATATTGGTTGCAGCGGAAGGCGGAGTCCTACGTAGTATCGGAGACATGGGCGCTGTCATGACATCCATCACACTTGGATCTGTAGCTCGGAACGTATGTTTACTTATCACATTTTTATTAAACAGAACATACTAACGATCTTGTATAGGTACATTTGAATAATTATTGGTTCATGACCCTAACCAAACCCCCCTCCCCCCATATGAGAGCCCAGAATCTTGTTACTAAATGATGACTATTTTTTTTATTATTCTAGGGACCCGAATCCTGGATCCCCATATGAGCACCCGAAATCTTACCGCTAGGTTGCGACTGTTTGTTAATAATTCAGGATGTCTATGTGTGCAGGTCGTGGGAGGGACAGGCCCGCAGCGCAGCCCGAGCGCGCTGGCGCTGGCTCGGAAGCACCCGCTCGTCATGGACACTAAACTCAAGATTATTGAAATTTTACAGGTACCCACTATTTTAGAGCTTAAAAGGACCACACAATAAAACAAACAAGAAACAACTAAAACATCATATTAAATGCATCATAAAATACTCAAAGTCAAAGGTGTTTGAAGTTCGCACTTGGCCAGTGCGTTGGTCGAAGATTTCTTCTTCTAGAGAATCTTCCGCCCAGCATAATAAGTTGATGAGAACCTAAAACCTGACCCCTTCTCCCCAGTTCATCTTGGACGTGCGGCTGGACTACCGCATCAGCTGCCTGCTGTCCATCTTCAAGAAGGAGTTCGAGCAGGCGGGCGACAAGCAGGCCGACAGCATCGGCCGCGCCGACGTCGAGGCCATCGGCTTGCAGGCCGAGGGCATCTTCAGCTGCCGGTGAGTGCTGCGGCGGGCGGCGCGTGTGGGGGTTACGAGTTACACTTACATACATACGTATATATAATATATAATACACACACACACATATAATGTATGTGTGTATAATCCCGTTATTATATAAAATGTTTGCTCTTTTGATTGGTAATATAAATACCTTTATCGTGAAAGTTCCACCGCCATATCAATTTCTAGCAGGAAGCATTTTTAGCTTTCAGTGAAAGGGTGTGGTAGCCAGCCAGTCACTTACATATAAGCCGGCGATCTTAATCCTTTGGGGTAGTAACGCATCTGTGATTAATTGCAGACGGGACTCTTTCTATATGTATTTGGTTACGGATGTCTATGGACAACAATGATAATTTACAAGCAGCTGTACGACGTACTCGTTTGTCAATTTCATTTCGAAAAAAAACCCTATTAATATCTATCATTTTATATAATAACTGCATTGTTGTTGATAACCTATAATGTGTATTGGTGTATTGATTATGGTTTCGTCATATGGGTGTTATACAAAATATGATATAACTAGCACATAGCTGCCGCAGGGTCTCTTCATATTTATCAATGTGGGTTTGGTTGTCTTGATACCGATTTGATGCGAATGACTAGTTTCGTACTTAAGACATATACGCACTATAAACTCACCTGCACTGCGGTAGGCTGGTCGATTGCGAGCAAACAAATTGATTAAAACTTATTACTATTCGCACTGAAGCTCCAAGAGTTGCTGCCTGACTATCTACTGTATGTTTAATTTGTTGCTGCCCAAAATTAGATCATTTCCTGTTTCAATATTAAATCCAGGGATAAATAGATTTATAACTTTGTTTGAAATTTTGGAACCGTCAATTTATTTGAACAGATTTGTGATAATAAGTGAAATTTATCTTTAAACTATTAAGTGTAGCCGTATCTTAGGGGCAAAATGATAGCTTTCTGTGGTTTGGATAACAACATATTACGTATGTGCATGTATGTCGTAAAAATTATACTTTACTTGTCAGTTCAACACCTGTCCAAGTTGATATTTACGAAGAGAACCTTTAAAATGTATTTTTAGGATATTTTAAATATTTGTGGTACAATTAGGGTTGGCAACCGTTGTTTTCAAAATAGTATTATACCGTTTTTCGTTCTATACTGTTTACTGACATCAAGAAAAACACTAAATGTAAATTTAGTACTAGAGATCCTTTGACACTTTGTATACGGATCATTAAAACTCATTCAAAATTGTTAGGTTACACTAGAGACTTTAATATACTACATATTTGGTTCTAAAAGTTGGCAACCCTATATAATGATAATATCATATTGTGTAAACAGAAAAATGACTAGAGTCAGTACCTAGCATAAATGATTAAAAGATTAAAATGATTTAATTTTTGTTGGTGGAGGGTTAAAAGGGCTGAGTAAATGTAACTTGTTGCTATCAGTGAAGGTCTACTGTAAATTTAGTTTTGTGTTCTGGCTCATTTGTTTTCAATACAATTTTAAGAATATTAAGACCAGGGCCGCGGGACTAAATTGTTTGTCAGAGTGTGAGTTGCTGGGGTGGTGGAATGGTGAGACATATTAATGATATGATTCCATACACATTTCCTTACATATCTTAGACAGGGTTGGAATAGATGTACATTGTCCAGAGTTGGCTGTTACCACGTTCTACATTTTGCGGGTTTCAAACCATAAGGGCTATTTTTTATTACTGTTATTTGATGCTAACATAAGACAAAAACAGTCGCAAAATGTTTCATAATTATATGCAAACTACTTTTAAAAAAATTAAAAAACGTCTGTAGTGCATTGGGTAATATGGAAACTAAGTAAGTTATTTAGTTTTTTTACATCTTCTGAAACGTAATGTAGTTGAGCCCTATGGCTTGAAGTCCGGGTTACATCCTTTTATCTTCTGTAATGATAGGAATCTCATACCACATTGGTACTAATTTTAACATGGGTATTAGCAGCCACTTCTAATTATAATATGACTTAAATAATCAAAATCAAGTTCTTAATATAGAGTCGTAGCTGTAGTCTTTTGACTAACTTTTCCTATAGTATAATCCTCTTCTAGTTATTAACGTGTTTTGATGTAGCGGGAAACATTATTATTTGTAATAACTTTTAATCTTGTTAAAATTTTAGAACAAAATACACAAAGTTTATTTACAATATATTAATATAAAGGTATCCGATGATGTCTGCCTGTTGCGTTGCAAATACTATAAATGATATAATAAAAACTTAATTGGGGAGGTACTATTTCTGCCTTCATTAACCGTAAAGCAATGATAGTGTTTCGGATGGTGCGGTTGCCTTTTACCCTTACGACCTTCTCAGTCCTCAGGAGTAGCAACGCGTGATACGAGCTCTGATTGGACCTCAGTCCTGTTTATTGTTAGATGTGGATGTCCATGGGTTGTAGAGACTACTTAACATCAGACGTTTTTACTATGTAACAGGTATTCGCGATTAACGATGTTTATTTTTGCCGATATCGAACCAGTTGCAAGGCTCGGAACACTGTTGAGAGATGCTAATGGTAGATTTATCTACCCTACCCTATCTAGTTTATTTTTGGGTTCCATATCACGACACATGCTACGCAACAAGTTTAAAATATCGGCAATCAAAAGTCCTTAATTAAAATCATATATCACATCAGTCGGCCTGCGTGTTACTTGTTCATAAATAATAAGAATAATAAACTTTGTGTATTTTGTATAAAATGATTAATTTTAGAGAACCTGTAGTCACTAACGCATGACTTCAAAATGGTGGAGGGTTTGGTTACAAAGGATACCTCTTAATAAATTTCAATAACATATTCAAATTAAATATTTTGATTATTTTCTATCAGTGATATACAAATACAGGTAAAATGCATATTGGGAATAAATTAAAAGAAAAATGTTTTTTTTTACATATGTTATATATCTATATATCTTGTTTTATGTAATGTGTACTTTTTTAGTTCCTCGGTTTGAAATGATTGTAATTAATTACTCTAGATGATAATTTCATCTGAATTATACATGATTATGTAAACATATGTTGATTATAAATGTTATTAATTAATAAAATAATTATTTCAGAGCAATACAGACTGTGCCTGACAACTGTCTTCCAAAAAATGTAGATTTGTTAGTAAGACGACTTATATTGCATGATGCATACTAACCGGCATGGTGTGGTGTTCCAACGTGACCCTTAACCCTATAGATTTAGGGCTGAAAATTGGCTTCAAATGCTTCAAATAGATACTAATCCGCCCTTAATACTACCTAGACTGATTTAGATGGCATGGAAAACTAACTGTTGACTAAAAAAATAATATTTTTACATGGCATTAATTTTTTTATTTGCTAATTATGATTTGTTAATAAAAATAGGTTTGTGTAATATCTGTGTCTAGTTTGCAGTTTTGATTGGTCGGTGTTAAAATGGGAGTTTTATGGCGAAAATGGTTGTTTGTTTTTTAATATAGAATATTTTTGTTTTGTGTGTATTGTACATGTGTACCTGAGTGTGTCGTGTTCCCTACTTCTGTAACATCCTCATTTGGATATTATTAAAATATACACTTTTAAGCGATTTCGTTAGGTCTATATCCCTAGTAGTTAGATTGTGGGTAAAATTTAACTGAACTTTTTATAAGATAAAATCATTAATATGGACTTTTTAAATTTATTCAGTTTTATTATGTTCGTTACAGATAATCGTCCAATTAGTTTTTTATCAACACAGAGCTTTTGTTGAATAAGATCGCAATATCATCGCTAATTGTTAAATTATATTAAAGGCTACCGTGGATATTTATATAACATATAAATAAATTCAATATAATGATTTAGATAACACATTAAACGGATTAAAATTTCGTTATTAGATATATCTCAGCAGTTCATTAATTGGGCATGTTTATGTTCAAAAATGGAGTTCATGGTATCCCGAACATTGGAGCATAAGTGAATTACCTGGGACATTTTCTATCGTTATATGAAAAAAATCATAATTCAAATATTTTATTTCATTATATAATTACTTACATACACTTAACGAATGTCAGGGCTACAATGTAGAATCAGTACATCGGATTTAAGTGCCTGTTGGCTCACGCTGACCGAGAGAAAAAAACCCGCGGAAAATATCGCCAAACGCCAATGTAATGACATGCACTACCATACTTAGTATTTCTTTCCATAAATAAACGAATTGTTTTAGTTCGTTAAATTAAATACCTTGTACAAAGGCTTTAGGACAGCTACATTATTGGAAGAAGTTCTCCATTAATTTCCAACGTAATATCCCGACCCCAATCCCGTTTATGTGTACAACAGCATGACATGAATGTTGTGTGTGAAAGTATAATGCTTTTTATGTTAGAAGCGTTGCAAATGAGTAAAGAGTAAGTAATACTAATAATGGTAAGTAGTCGCTGCATCATTTCTTTGTAGACTTCTGTAACCAACTCGGTGTTGAACAGGAGTTCCACCTTAAGTCCTTTCACACTTCCCCTATGCCGCAGGAAAATACTGTATTACTCAGCGGAACGCGCTGACGGCTTGTACACACCTGTGTTGTCCGTACAAATCTGTATCAATTACAGTCGAACACATGTGCTGTATTTACGTCAGCGCTACAAAACTGCGGACGAATACAATGTCTGTCAATTCGTAGATGCTAAAAAATATTTTTGTGTATTGTCGACTGTCGACATGTCCTTTCTAGAGAAAACAGCTTCAGTTTAATGCCGCCAGCAACGCACATGTGACACGTCACAGATTGATGTATATTCACTACGATCGATAATGACCTTATAAAGGTGTTGAATGCCGTGTACAATATTTAGAGACGGGTTGGACTTGGATATTCCATGTGTGTATTATAGCATGATATGACTTGTATGTGAGCATAGAGATAGCATAAAGCTTGCGATGTTAGTTGCGTTTGATAATGAATTTGTCAATGTACAGCTGGGTGGTGTCCGATAACCAGGGACGGATTGAACCTGTTCAATCCTGTTCGTGTATATCACCGTGATACAAATCTGTTATACTAAATCACAGCATGATATGACCGTTGTGTCACAAAGCTTGCAATGTTAACTGTGATGGTTACAGATCTCATCGACAAGGTGTTGGATGATGTGTTGTGTGTAGGGACGGGTTGGACCTGGACGAGTGTGGTGGGCGCAAGGTGCTGCGCGTGCTGTTGCAGCTGTGCTCGCAGGGTGCGTCCGCGGCGCTTGTGTCGGGCGCGCTCGCGCTGCTCTTCCGGCACTTCAGCCAGCGGCAGGAGGTGTTGGCTGCTTTCAAACAGGTACATACGTTATATTAAGGTTTAAATTACGTTAAGGTTGAAAAAGTATAGTTGGACCGACGAGGTACCACCGCCGCTCTCATAATCCGCCGTAAAGCATTACCTG
>DWON01010290.1:0-10869 GCA_018251015.1 Phocides pigmalion okeechobee
AATACCCGGCTACTGGTGAATCCACATTGTTTTTTTTATCATGAAAGAGAAAGAAACGGGCATGTAGACCACCTGATGTTAAGTGGTCACTGCAGCCCATGAACAACCACATCCAATCTCAAATAGATCAAAATTTCTATTTAAGGATGGGCGCAGATGCGTTCCTTCTTTAAGGGACTAAGATGGCTGTCTCCAATAATGTGTATCCGGCAACCACACCTCCCCAACCGAAATACAAGACATGATGAACATGTTGCTTTAGGGCGGGTTATGAGGGTGGCGGTGGTACCGCCCCGGGCGAGCTCTAACGTTTCTACCACCTTTCAAGTTTGTAAATACATATATAAATACCATAGTGGTCTTAGGATGTTTATCACTCAAATAGTGGTTTTGGGGGACGTTGATGCCACAACTTATACGTATACAGTCGAGTCACTAACCACTAGACCAACAGACCAGTCCATAGACGAAAAATAAAGTGAAATGAGTGGTTATTAACACAACAAACATTTCTTTCAGATATACAATGATGGAATCCTTGCCATCCAAACCAAAAACACAAAAGCATGGCACAAAAATTACAAATACAGAGAACGAGACAATAAATAACCCTTCTGTAGAGAATAACTCGCTACAAGCTGTAACTATTCCTTGCAATATGAGTATTATTAATGAAAAACAAAATGATGATACTGAGATTAATGTAAATGAAAAAAACACAACAAAGGAAACAATTGATATTAATAGCAATTTAAATCTATCGAATCACGTGATCGATGATAACTGCGAGGAAAGCATTGATGTAACTCCACAAAATATGAAACCCAACAATTTTAATGATAAGGCGATTCAAGGAGAAAATAATAATATTAATAACAAAAACGAAGAAATTATCGACTCCCTAGATAAAATATCAAATAAAACTGTTATAGTTGAAAATAAAAATATAATGGAAGGTAAAAATGATACTGTTGATAATAAAATGGAAGAGGACACAAATTTGGTTCCTGAAGAAATACCTGATGAGAACAATTATAATAATATAAAAAGTAATAGTGGTGTTGAAATTAAAGACGTAGAAATTGCTGATGCTGGTCATCAAAATAGTCATGGCAATGATATAAGATTAGATTCAAGTAATAATGTGAAAGATTATTCAATTATTCAAAGTAAAAATGTACCTCAAAATTTAAATATCGAAAATATAAATGATACTGAAAAGAAAGGTGATGAATTTTTAGCTAAGGTAATAAAACGGGAGCCAGAAGAAGACTTATCAAATATGTTTGAAGGCTTGGGGGATGATTTCAGTGTTATTATAGAGAACGTTGATGAGTCAATTATTACTATTGAAATTTCTTCAGATAGTTCTGACGACGAGCAGGATAAAGAGTAACGCACACATACAGAGTCAGTACGTCATCGGTTAATTCATTTGGGTCCAAACGTACATCATAATTAAATATCACATTAGTATAATTCAATGTGTAAATAATGTAAAGAATTTTTTAATAGTATCATTAAATAAAACCGCCGTTAATTAGGAAAATTGTGACAGGAATACTTATTTATATTTTTGCTACTATTTTGAAATAAAGATTTTGTATTAATTGGCCTTTTGTTTTATTTTGTAGGATAATTGGGGCAAGTTTGTTAGTATTGCCACTTGCCTACAGAATTTTTCCATGTGGCGTAAAACTCGTAAACGCCTGTGTTGTAGGTACAAATCTGTATGGATAACGAGCGAACACAAGTGCTGTGATTGCGTCAACGCTACAAAAGGCGGATATTACGTATATATATATTCGTGACGCTAAAAAATATAATGTTTGTGTGAATTGTAAGTGCATCTCCAGTCCACAAGAGAAAAGTCCAGTTTAACCGCCTCCCGTATTCCTGATTCGTTGTAATATGTGAGCGCCGCAGTCCGTGTTAATCTACTATCGCGTCGCAATACTCAAGTGTTGTACGCTGTGTTAATTTGTTGTTGATGTTCTGTTGCGGTGGAATTGTGCTTGCGGCCTGATTAAGATAGATTCGTTATTTTGTTCCTTCTTAGTACTAGAGATAGCATCGAGTATGTGATAGGTTGGTTGAAGCTCTACAGGAGACTTCATGACTGACCTTGATACCGCGGAGCGACCTCTTTGATACATTTGATTGCTTGTTTATTACATTTCTTATGAATCTCATCAATCTACGTATGATATTCATGATATTTTCAAGTGTGAATTCTACTCATTCGTTCTGCGGATGTACCCAAAGCTACAAATTGTTACGTGGGTTATATAATTAAATTGAATACTTTCCTAATCCAATACTTGAATAATTGGTGCCTCCTGACACTGGCATATAAATGCTTACTAGGACGGCACCAATCACTACATAAAAATAAAGAAATACATGTAGAAATGTTAAGGATTATATTAGTGATTCTGCCTCCGCCGCGTCGAGTTGTAACGGTAACGGATCAGTTGATGAGTATGTAGGGGACGTCATTAATCCATGTAGTCTACGTCGTAGGATGTTCCAGCTACATTTTTCTACAAAGCGTACTTTAGTGTGTAGGGTCTCCTAAATAGGGTGTTTTGCCTAGCTCGTAACAGATGGCGCTACTACGCATTTGTATTAAATAAATAGAAGTAAATCAAGTTAATTGATTACTAATACTATAAATTGCTTTGTATGATTAAAAAAATGTTGAAATTTAACGTTGTTGTAATAGTGACATAAAAAATATGTGAAATCTCATTCGGATTTCTTTAGATTACCTCATATAGTGGTGCGATGTAGTAAGATGGAACAAATAAAATACCAAATCTAGCGGCTTAACCGTATACTGAAATGAAGCCTAAAAAATATAGGTGATGGTAACCATGCTAATGAGGCGCCTGTCGTTTTAACATACTAAATTTTAACGTCTAAAAATATGCTCATGATTACAGGCACAGAAGAAAGTGTATTTGTTCTTAAGCCAAGAAAATATTTAATTTCTGTTCTGGCTTTGAGTGTACTATTTTTGTATATGCCGCACCAAGAATCCTAATAAACTTATACCGTAGAAACCATAATGTACAGAACATACCTAATTTTGGCAGTTTGCGAAAAAAATATAAATATAATTTGGCAATGTAGAATAATGCTGATATTCTATATGTCGTAAGCTGTTTGATGTAAACGTAAAGCATTCCCTAATAGTTTACTTTTCTTCACTAAGTTTCGACCAAAACAGTTTCATTTTAAAAGGTACATTTAAAATACTTGAAAGACTAATAAAATGTAATGTGTAAACCGTATTCAAACAGCCCTGTCACTTTTATGATCTCTCAATTTTACTGTAAATAGATTGATATGACTATCCTATCCTTGGTTTTGTTGAGTTATGAAAATCTTGGATAAAAATAATGGGGATCTGATCAGGGAAAATAAACCATCAAAAAAAAAATAACAAGGTGTTCAATCATAAAACCTAGATGGTTTGTTTTGTACAGATTTAATAAGATAGACTGATAAATACTTATACTGGTTTCACATTTATTTGTTGGCTTTGCTAATTAATTCGGTACTTAAACATTGACAAAATCATTACGACAATTCACAAGTTCAATTGCAAGGTGAGGGTTACTTCAAATGACACATACAAGTACTGCTAATATCGGTCACTATTCGAAACTTACGTATATACAGGAGTTTACAATTATCATCCCTTCTACTGCCCTTTAGTAAAAAATAATTTAAATTATCTAAACAAAACCAGCCTAAAGTCAAAAACATTTTTGATTATCCGTCTCTCATGCACATGGCTGCTTGCAGCTTGAATTTATTATATCAATCACAGGCTTTAACCAGACTTACGACTTTTACACAAGGCAATATTCCGGCTTGCTAAGGAGATAAATAATTATTGAACTTATAAGATTATCTTAACTCACTTTGCGCTCCAGTTATATTGATTTTGTGAATAAAAAAATTCGATAGATTTGTGCTCGACTGAATCATTGTCCAATGAAAATGTAGTAGTATTTTTTTTTAATTACTTTGTTTTTTCAGCCCAGAAATGTATAAATGTAACTTAACGCAGACATATTTTTCTCCTTAGTAAGCCAGTAGTGCCGTGCAGTAATACAAAATATCTTAAAACTTTCCTACGGCCATGTGCTAAAGAGACTGTCAATTCCTAATATGAGTAGGTGCACCAATAATTAAACTAACTGGTACATGTAATATTTCACATTTTATGCGCTACAAGTATCTTAATATAAGGGTGCGCATTCTAAGCAGTATCTATATAGATAGTCACAACAGGGAAAAAAGCTAGAACTTAAAAGAAAAATTAGTCTCTGTTAACTAAAGTATTTATTGTACACCTCCCGATGTCTTCACAAATACCTCAGACGTGTTTTCATAAAAAAAAACCTGATTACAAGCTGCAAGTGTAAAAACTTCACCAACAATAACGATTATGCAATTTAGAAAAAAAAATGTACAGATTTTCGCAGAGAACATAAAAAAACGGTATCCTGTTTCTAAAAACAGTCTAAAATTTAAATCTACAACTTGCGATGTAAGAATTTTGAATGCATAAAAAAATATCTCTCCTATAGGGCCTTACCTTACATTCTTACATTAATTTCGTATATCATATCGTCTTTGACAATTGATGTTAATTATATTGATAAGTCCACTGACATACAAGTGAAAGTACCCTAAGCTAGCCCCTGAATGCAACACTTGCTGTTACAGCGGCCTTTGTATGATGCTCCTAATCTAGCCGTTTTATTGATGCGATCTGCAAGTAATATGCGACAGCTTCACAGTATATTCCAATCGCCATGCAACATGTAGCACTGCTATAGAAAATACTGTAGACATTTATAGGCAATTTCACTTTGAAAATAGACCGCGAGCCAGCAACAGATTTTCATGACCAATTTATTCTCTTCCACACAATAATTCGTACAATGCTTCGAGATGCTTCATGAAGCCTCGTGAGCATCAACAAGCTTTTTTTTCGCGCGGTCACCACTGCACATCCCACACAAAAACATAGCTGACATTTACAAGGCTTATGACACACCTCTTTGAAGCATTTTACGAGAAGAAATGATTGAAGAAATTTGCACCTGGCTCGTAGACTATAGAATTTCAATTAGTAATCTTGTAGAAATATTGCCTTGATACATAAGTACGTCCTTACATTACATATTGCAGCCATATATTCCACCAAACGGTCTCAGTCTAGGTGCACCATAATATTTATATGAATTCAAGCAACCACAAGCCACTAATGCGTAACATATTTCATGTGTTCAAATTCATTATCAAGAGAGCAAGGAAAGGCCGACGAGTACAGATGAGTCTGTACGTACTAATATTGTTTTTTATATAAGAAAAATCGACTATTTCGTCTAAAAATGCATAGTTTCAGTCTTCACTGAGGATATTGATACTTGTGTGCTCAGTCTTGGTCGATTCATAGTAACTTAGTATCATGTAACTCGTTAAGATCAAGCTTATAGAAGAAGAGACATCGTTTCCCAAATATTGACAGCTGTGTCACTGTTCGAATATAAAACAAATGTGTGGATGTGTGTAGTATTACAAGGCGTTGTTGTAAGTTGAATATAAACTTGTCAAACTGTAGTTTGAGAAACGATGGCACGAAATAGAAAAGAATCGTAAATTTTAGAACTATTGTTTCCTTAAGTTTTATTTGAACAAATGGCAAGTGTTACTCACGAGGGATATAACGACAACCACAGCGCAATTATACCGAAGCGCTTGTGACCATCAATAAACGAAGCACATCAAATACGACGCGCCTCCAGAAGTAGAGGACTAATCAATTATACGACACATTCAAGAATTTTCATTTATTTCTATTTTTTTTTTGCTTTTTCTTCATTTTTGTCGGTATCGTTATGTTTTAATTTAATTTAGCATTAAGTATGGTAATAACTTCAAAGTTTGCGTCCATCTTTTCGTAGGATTATAAACGACTATAAAACAATGATATCCAGCACACTGAATTTCACAACGATGACATTAAATGGTAGTTTAAACGGCTCGAGCGCAACGCAACTGTAACGTTCAAGTATACGTATCAAGCGAAAAGTACTAACAAAACAAAACAAACGTGAAGTTTCTGTGAAACGCGGCCTCCGAAGGTTCCCGCTGCGGCACACCACGACACTATTCCGTTTACGTCTAATAAATAATGTAAGCGCTTCATCAGAAGCCAGTGGTTCGGACTGCAACAGGCGCGCTTTAGTAGAGAGTGCTGGTCGACCAACGAAATGTTGCTTTTCGATTTTACGAACTATCCGCGAGACAAGGGTTAACTCACACGCCGTCAAGACACCGTGACCGGGAAAGGTTTCGCGTTAAGAACCCACTTTCATCTTCATACATCATCATCGCGCTAATCTATCGCATCGCCGTGTGCCGCACGGAACGTTCGGAGAGACCTCGGGGGTCCCGCGTCTCGCCACTGTTTTATGTTAAATTATACGTAATATTATGTTTTACATTTATGTAAAAGACTTGTTGATTGTAAAAAAAATATTTGCTTGTTATATCCCTATAAATGCTTCTGTTGTTTATTTGTCCAGAGCCGTGTTTGCCTTCACCGCAATGACACACTCCTCGCCGCAAGACTTCAGCACGGTGCACTGGAAACAAAGAGAAAAATAAATTAAAAAAGACATTCGTGATGTCATGTACTAGCTGACCACGCCAATTAGACGAGAAGTTGAAATGTGACCTCTCCCCCGCCTCAGGCACCCTGTTCGCCTCCCCCCTGCGGATCGCCACCTTGTCGCGGTAGGGGGGCTTGCGAGGTGGGCCACCTTCTGCGCTCCTTGACAGGGGCACGAGCCCCTGGAGGTGGGCCTGGCCTGGGCGAACGAATGGTGGGAGAAGTATCGACCGGGAAGGTACCACCGCCGCCCTCATAATTTTCGGTTGAAGAGGTGCGGTTGCTGGCTGCACTTTGAAACGAGGCGATCGTCTTAGTCCTGAAGAATAGCAACGCATCTACGTTCGAGCTCAGGTGAGATTTCGGTCGTGTTTGCAAAACGTAGAGGTTTATGGGCTGGGACTACTTAAAATCAAGTGGTTTGGTATGCTCGTTTGCAACTCTTTTCACATAAAAAAGATGCGTTGCTATTCCTGGAAAGTACTTTCATTTAACTGTTACCATTACATCTTTTCAAACACAAGAATTGCTAAAAAACTTCTGCCACCTAATTAAAAAATATTATTTATATCAATGGTATTGATGTTTTTATGTCCGTAAAGTATGTGTACAATCATCGCATTCATCATTTTAATCTACACCGCAGTTAGGCTGATAATGTTCAATGGAGAAAGATAATTATGTGAATAAAACTTTGTCACCAATTTCTGATATCATTGTCAATTTAGTATAAAAATAACTGAGACCGAAATTAAAGAATATAATATGGTTTATACAGATACTAGATGTGCCTGCGACTTCGTCTGCGTTTATTTTATACATTTTCACAACACACGTATACATGCATTCGGTCATTATTTAATTTTTTGCCCAATTTACAAAAAAAATATCGACATATTATGCACCAAAACCTTCATAAGGAATCACTCAATTTGTTGTAGAAAATGTTATATGATGCTGACGATATGTATTTAAAAAATATAATGTAATTCTGAATCACAGTCACTATTATTCTTAAGGTGCAATATATCAACCAATATAGAATATGCATAACCAATATTATATATGTATTGGAGCAGCATGGCAGAGTAATTTGAGACTTACAATTCTGAGGTGGTCCACGGCCAGAAGGGAAACAGAGTTGCAGGTAATTCAGTAATTAATAATTCATTCTTTTAAAAGTAATATTGCTTACACAATGTCGCTATATGATATGTACATATTTTAGAGAAGGTGGAGAATAAAAACAATAATATATTCTAAACCATGATCCATATGGCTAGCGATAGGCACTTGCCCAGGTTTTAGGCAGAAACTTTTATCTCCGAGTAGATTTAGCACCGATACACCTGAGTAGTGCACCAGAGACTCTATACTCGTATAAATTCAAATGGTATCTTCACATATTATATTTGTAAAAAAGAATTTTAAATATTTTTATTAATATCTGTATAATTAAAAGTTAATCAAAATCAATTCATTAAGATCCATAAATAAATCAATCATTTAATGTATTTTTACAATGTATTTAAAATATTCATCATTTCTTTTCATTACTATGTAAATAAGGATAAATTAATTAGGTATCAAGTGCATAAGGCAAGTAATATAACTTATACAATTCAATCCCAAAGGTACCACCGTCATGTCCATTTTTGAGTGAGTTTATTTATGGTGATAACTACGTCACAATTAAAGTCTTATCTGACGTCTTGTATAGACTTGTCGCTACACCTGAAAACTTTTTTATTATGATTTTTAGGACTTTGGATTCCATTTTTTCAGCCTTACTTTAGTCTATGTTTTTATATATTTATCTACCGAGGACTGAGGTATTCGCCTCACTTGTATGTGTAGCCGGTCAGGTCAAACTACCACGTTGCATACATGTGAAAGCGCGACGAATTTGGATGTTCTTATGACGTAAGTGACAGAATTTGGCCTAACTTCAATGATATATATAAATACAATAGACGTCATGACAATGTAGTGATGTCAAACACGTTTCATAAATATGTAGCAGGCGCAGTCGAACACAAGGCGATAATGAATCCGTATTATCGAGTTGCAAATTTAAAATTATGCTAATTTATTCAATACATTCCATAATAATGACTTACGTTATATTCGCGACGGTAAAAATAATCTATAGGTTTTATTACAAAACCAAAAGCAATTTTGTATTGTATGGTACTTATATATCAATATGTTGCGATTTTATACATTTTATACGTAATTAAATACTATGCAGGATATAATAATTATGCGCTGTATTAATAAACAAATAACTTTTAAAACGAAGTAAAATAAAAACGTAATAAAATATAAATAGATGTATATTTATATTACAGATATGGTCGATTATTCACGAATGCTAAATCATGAATCACTTTTCCTACCCACTGCATTATTCAAACATTAAACAATGAATATCCAATCTAATTAAAGAAGCTACTAATGTCGCTTGTTTAGATGTAACACTAGTTGTACCCTGCAGTTTTACTCAGGTTTAAAACCTATCTGCTACACCATCTAACCACATCCGTTTTGCGTCCTCACTTTGCATACTTCCTTAACTAAACTTGTTAATGTGTTTAAAACATTACTTACATGATGGAAATCGTAGAAAAACGTAACCCTTAACACTTCGCTTCTAACTATCGCTGGGATACATACATAAACCAAGGAAAACACGAGCGATTCACGGTGGACTACGACAGTACCTTCCTAATTAAACTATGGGCATTTCAAATGTCTGTTACTACTACTGTGGCTTAGTAATCGTGTGTTGATGATTCTCCGGTAATTATAATAAGAATCTCACCAGCAACTCTTTGCCGCTGTCGAAGTCTGAGCGCAGCTGAGTGCCGAGGTCACCGTCTGGGATCTTGAGGTCTTCGCGCAGGTCGCCGTTGTCCGCCATGAGGGTGAGGTAGCCGTCGTCGGATATATCGGTCAGCTGGTAGTCCTCGCGCTTCACGTGTGGCACGTCCATGTTGTGAGTGCTGGGGCAGATATCTTCGTATCTGGCAGAGAAGAAACGGTTTTGGTTAGTTCCGTTCAATAAATAAGATTACTTTTTGTAGTAAACATATTTTTCTGTAAATAGGGAAGGAGCAGGCTTCGTTAATAGACATGATAAAGAAGATTAACAGTCGAAACTAGACTGAAGTGTATTAAAAATTTTGACAATTAAAATAAAATCTGTGATTCCACTGATTATTTGTAAAAGGGACATTGGGACACTGAATTTATTGTATTTCTCCTAAAAACGCGCAGTATGCTTAGAAACAAAGTTTTAAACTCACGATTTAATTTATAAATACTTTTTATTAAAGAGTAACAAACGAACAAGCAAGTCACCTTATGTTAAGTGGATACAGCTCATGGGCATCCATAACAAATTTCAAGCAGAACTCAAGTTCTATCGCAGGTGTAACGTAGCTATGCGTACTCTAGGATGAGAGACTACTTTTTAAAAGAGTAACAACTGTAGATTCGCTTAAGTATATAAAATATATAAATATACTATTTTATAAATAAATGTAAATTCATGGATACAGAACAAAGTTCTGTATACATAACCGTTCGTAACATTTTCACTACCTATTATTATACTTGTTCTCTAGGACTGTACATAGTTTTTAACAAAAATCTTGTCGTTTTCTTAGCTATGCGACAATCAATAAAATTTGAATATAAGATGCGGTTAAGTCTGCGACAAATTTGTGCTGTGTTGAATGTAGGTCGTACAAAAAAGGCTAACTGTTAATTATTCATCGTAATGAAGAAGCGAATCCATATTCGTGGCACTGATGTATGTAAAAAATAGATCGTCGTTGTGTCGTTGTGGGTTCATAATACTTCTCTTTAACAGTTTGACCGATTTAATTGTTTTTTTTTTTACGAACATATGGTGCCACGTGGATGATTTATAGCCAGTTAGATCTGGCAGGTGACGGAGAACTATTGTTGGCTAAAATAATCCGTCATATTAAAAATTGATCGCATAAACCTTAATCCGACTAGGAAGTCGGGTTAAAAGACATTCGTCGTCCGTTAATTTATCTGTTGATGTTTTAACAAGAAAAGTACATACGATTTTAAACTGACATTATCGCGGAATCCATACATAATGCAATACAACGGGTACTCACGATTAACGATTTTTG
>DWON01010291.1:0-10869 GCA_018251015.1 Phocides pigmalion okeechobee
TTTGAGATTGGACGTGGTTGTCCATGGGCGGCAGTGACCACTTAACATCAGGTGGCCTGCATGCCCGTTTCTTATTCATTCATTATAAAAAAAAACTTTGTAACGACGTATTATCCTCCTCCTTTGTCGGACCTTAGTCTGTCTATCTTATCAATCATGTAGCTTTATAATTTGGTTTTAAAATTATCACCTATATTTTGGTTTTTAGCCTAAAATGCCACTAAACGCAGCCGAAGCAGCGGTGATGGCGTGTGCAGTAACAGCAAATCAAACCAACGCTTCATTGGTCGTCATACCCACAGTCACCGGCAAGACTATCAAAGCTCTTCATTTGATGAAACTCTCCTGCATCATCATTACTCTCAGTTCTAACATCCCAGTTACCAGACTTCTGTATACATATAGAGGCGTGTATCCTATTATGTATGTAGGTGAGTATGTATCACTGCGTGAGAGAATAATAATACTTCACTGATACACTCAGGTTTTCCCAGTAGAAAGGCTTCGAGGCCTGTCGAATATTTTGAAATAGTGCACTTGTTACCTTACTTTGATCAATATCGACAATTTACCAAATAGCGGAAGTGTGAATTAACTTCTAGTGTAGTAAAATCAGGTACCAACTTATTAACATGACAACTGAAATGTAACAGTTTGCTAACGTGACAAATAAGATAAATATACCGTATAAAGCACTAAAACCGTATTAATAAACTATTTTCTCTGATTGATTTTAATGAGGAGAGATATAAAAAGTAAGCTATTTGTATAGAAAAAGACTATAATTATGAAATCATCGCAGTGCCATTTAAGCTATATGCAATAGATATAGGCACTTTTGATGTTAAGTGGCTCGCACATTATATTACTTTTCTAAAATAATGGTGTAGGGTAAACGTAATACTTCTGGTGTGAAAAGTATTTTTTATCGCTTTTAAAGCGATATATATTTTAGCTTTATATGAAAATGGACCTCTGTCTTCAATTATAGCTTTGTTTATATCGACTGAAATAAATTATATTATTATTTTTTATTATTTAAGTACTTAAGATAGGTATAAGATAATAAAATTTGACTGCAACAAAACATGATCTAACTCAAATTTCATAAGAAGATACGGAAGTAATCAAAAGTTTAACAAATACATTTGAATCTTCGAGAGGAATCTATTGAATCGAATCTCTCGAAGGAAGAACTCCAGCGCATTTCAACATGTAGGCAAATAGTAACTTTGTAACTTTCTAACTCTTAACTTTAAAGTTTCCTCGAAACCACCCAGAGGATTCCGTCTTTATGCATTTTATCAATAAGTTCCTTCTTCCTGGGTTTGCTACCTTCTCGGACGTTTGAACGTAATTGTTTCACAAGCTTCTTCACAAATTTCAATATGTTAAAATTTGTTGATATTTAAAAATATTAACAGGTTGTTATTTTATTTGGAAAGCTATACTTTTGTTTCGCCACTCATAAAGGTGGAGGCCTGGGATAACATTTGGTACTGGGGTTATGTTTAAATTTTAATTAAGTAATGTATATATCTATGAATACATACATACAAGTAAAAAACAGGCAAATAAAAACAAAATAAAATTCCTTTAAGTATTACACAGAGTATGAAATTTCCTGGACGTCGACTTTTTTTACTTATAATTATTTTCCTGAAGGTATTAATCATGAGAAGGATTTTGTTCGAAGTGTCTTTCTTTAGTCATAATTTTTGTTGTTTTGTTTATTCTGTTTTATACTTTCTCACGTAGGAACACCTCACAAAAAGTGGCGTTCTACCATCGAAGCTAAAGTCCTTTTCGCAATAGAGTTCGCAGTGAAAAGAGGCTGGGTTGACTACGGGGATACATACGTAACGCTATATAGAGACTCGGAATCGAGCTCGTTTTGCGATACTATTAGCATTTTTAAGATCACCGTAGCAAAGAAATCCTTGGTGGAGTAAGTATTTTTTTCTTTATTAAGTGCAAATATTGAATAAGTTTACAAACCATCTGATGGTGAGCGCTCACTGCCATCTGTAACCAACTTCATAAAAAACAATTTCCCACTGAAAGTCACTCACAGATGCACTTCTAATTGAGGACTAAAGTGGTCGCGTTATTTGTAAGCGAACCGGCAACCATACTTTTTATCGAGACACAAGTACGCCTCACTTTAAAATGATTACGATGGGTGGTACTGTCTCTCATGACATCAGTCCAACCTAGGGGCAAATGGTGATAACATGTTAACAGTTTTTCAAGGACTCTTATTTTTTACATATTTATCCATATAATGTCTATCTGTAATCCAAACTGTAATTTCTTATCTGGCCTTCATATATCTATTTATTTCTGATTTTCGAGTATATGTTTAAGCTTCAAGATTCCCAAAAATTTTAAAACAAAATTAAAGTAAAGTAAGTTAAACAAAATAATACAAAATTAAACGAAATGAAACAAAATAAAATAATAATAAAATAGACACATAATAGCTAATTAATTGGTCTCATTACATTGTTGTTGGTCTCATTATGAGTACATTCTTCTCACCTCATATTCTGTAGAAAGTCATGAATTCTTATTCGTTAAGAATTGTTATCGATCTGAAACTGTTTTGGAATTTTTCAGATGTCCTGATGGAAGCGAAGAGGAAGAGGAATAATTTGTGAAACTTTAAAAAGAACATTTTGAAAATGTTTACTTTATGTAATTAAAGGTATTTTAGCATTCCTATGAATCTTATTTGACAAAACCTAAGTGATACCTGCACATCGTGACTGTGACCACGACCAAAAAGAGAATAGTAAGTCAATAGTATGAATATTTAAAGGTTTAGCTTCAAATCCAAAATTGGTATATTGCATTTTTAGATTTTAAGGAAATCTAATTCTTTGTACACTCACAAAATTTTATTAGGGTTCTTGTAATCCTAGATGCCATAAAAATCCACAAATAAATTTGTATTACATCACTGGTTTTAAACATAATGTCTACGTGGCCAGGGATCTAACTTGGACCCTTTGTGTGTCACAGTTCATAAAATTGTTTGAAACTTATGCATTAACTGTATTCATAACATGATTGTTACTTATACACCATTAGTAATTTCATATATTTTTTTACTTATGCACTGTTGCTATGTTCGTAAAATGGCTTGTTACACTAAGAACGGGTTTCGCGACCTTCATAACCATTACGAAAATTGCACGTCTGAAAGATTAATATTGAATGCGTGACGGGTTTTAGCAAAGTTAATATTCCAGGAACGTCTTCTTTCACACGTCACGAACGGTTCTTAGCCGGGGAACTGTGTCAAATATTCAAGAACATACAATTGACAGAGAACAAATAACCTATGACATGAATTTCGATGTTCGATGCTTGGGCTTCTGTTCATTCCAATTGTTTTGATTTTGAAGCCGTGCGTTTGATATTACCTGTCGATTAATGCAATTGCAAGTAATGGAGATAAGGCATCTTGAATCAAAAAAATGTCCATAACATTACAAAAACGATAAGTTTAGCAAATTGCGTTTGACCAATGTTGTCCATTATTAGAAATTTTACTACATATATAGCGAATTAAAGACTTAATTACTGATATTTCGGACCATTTGCTCAGCCCTGGTCGCGTAGTCAAAATTAAAATTTACAAAATCTCTGATGATACTAATTTAAACTATGAACAAAACAATTTTGAAATATAGAACTTAGTATCTATCTTGTATCTGAGCAATGACCCGATTTAGAAGTCTTGAACATTGCTTGCAAAAATGCGAGTTAATGTATAAGACAGAGGTAGGTAATCAACAATGGGATTGTGACAGGGAACAAAAGTGGAAGATGGGGCAATATCGGACAATAAAACGGTAAAGGGTTGATAGGAGGGTGCCAATAATATGGGTGTCAGATGAAATGACGAAATAGCTTTTTGCCCAAAATCATTCACGCGAAGAAAAAATTCTCACCATTGTTGCTATTAAGAATACCCTCATGAAAGTCCGAATTTTCCCTATTTTTTATTTATCCCGTCGGGAACCTTCGTTTTGATCCCCTAATGGTTTTTCCACAAATAAAACTCGGCTTTGTTTATTTTCGTGAGGTTTATTTATTTACGCGAGCGTTGTTAGCGACAGCTGCGCGTGTTTATCGTTCAGCTTACCCTGATCAGGATTTTTGTAAGTAGGATAGCAGTTTGCTCTTAAGGTGTTTTATGTAAAAGAAGTAACAATAACATTTTACACAGAAAATCGATCAGAGTTGCTTTACGGCTGGATTTGAGTAAATAACTCATTAAATAAGACATAAAAATGGACAATGACGAATACAAAATAAAGAAAAGTATATATTTTTGAAAAATAAAACGCCGGGCTGATAAACAATTACTTCCATTACTACAACGTCTGTGAAAATAGCATACAATTGATATATAAAAAGAGCATTTAGCTAATTTTTTGTTAACATTTCCATATTTTGGAGCACCTTTATTGCATACAACTGAACTCTTTTATCAATTTTGAATAGGTTGAAAGGGTTAAGCAATCCACCTGGTATCAAACCGCTCATTTATATCGGTAACCAATCCATTTATCATTGCATCTCCAGAAGACTAAGAAAGAGTCGCCTCACATGTAAGCATTGAGTGTCGCCTCAATCAACTCTATGTAGAAAGAGTCCCGTCTAAAATTGATCGCAAATACATTGCTACTTCTGAAAACTTAGATTGACTCCTGGCATGTTAAACTCGACAATCGTATCTCTCTAACCGAAACACAAGAATTGATTCAAGTTGGATACGGTATGGTACCTGCCTTTTCGAACTATTCGATATATTATATTTCGAACCCATCCATATTGGCAGTGTTCCCAGTATCCGAAATAAATGCGTGTAAATTCAAAGATTTGAGAATTAAATAATAAAGTCCTTTATTTTTATATTCTACTAGCGACCCGTCCCAGCTTCGCTCGGATAGACTTTATATTTAATTAGATTATTTTTCTTTCAAACATGCATCCAGTTCTTACGAAGTTCCACACCAAACTATTAGAATCATATATTTCGAACGACGACTGGATTACTACATTGAATTTAACTATGTAATTTCCCGCCCAATTTACAAAAAAATACTTATTATACAACAAAACCCTCCTCAGGAATCGCTCTACCTGTTGTTGAAAACTGTGAGAAAATCCGTCCAGTACTTTTTGATGTTATCATGAATAGACAGACAGACGCGGAGGACTTTGTTTTATAATATTTAGAGATTCTATTTATTTACGCTACGTTTATAACAGCTGCGTTTGTTTGCCGTCCCTGCCTGATCAGCATCCTTGCTTCGCCCCACCTGCCATTCGAGCATAATCCGACAATGATACCCGCAATTCTAACGAGAAATCCTGTTCGCAAACAGATTTGATATCGGAAATGCAAATACGAAACTCTTTGTACAAAAATAAATTTTATAATGATTATAAAAATACTTCATTGACAAAGGTTTTACAAAATAGCATATTATAAATTTTTTTGTTCAATTAGTCATTTGAGTTTTTGTTTAGAAATTCTAGTAGCAAATGTGATTGCCCTCCATGTGTTAATTGGTCAATGCCGTAGATGAACATCTGTAACTGACTCCCTACAGAGTCCCATATGAAATTTATTATTTATTTATTAAGAATCGCCAACGGAAAGTACACATTAGTAAAATTATACAACAAGGGAAAAGAAAGCATCAGGTGCCTTTCCAATTATAGGCAACCACAACTAACACGTAAATATAGGATGAAATCGTAAAATATACGATGGTTCTCCTAACGACTAACACACTTGAATAAAGTGATACTCCCTAAACATTCCTTTCGAACCAGCACATTGCAGTTTTATATTGCTGGATTAATACTAAAAAAGGAATAGTGGTGGTCGTTCACCAGGAGAACAACTACCAAAATATTGCGAATTATCCATCAAAGAGATTTTCTCATAAACCTTATTACTACACTTTACTGAAACTCTGTATGATCAGATAAGAAAAAATAAATAAATTTTGACTGATGTCCAGAAGATTTTTAAGGTGTCATATTTGGCATATTAAGATACATATTATGACGTGAAGATATTTTTGACATTTTTCCAGAAAGGTATTTTTGTAACACATTTATTTGCACCAACAATGGTATGGCCAACACGTTTTGATGTGAAACTGGGTGAAGTACGTAAAACAATAAATATAACAATATTAACTATATACGCGTTCTACTCTTTTAGTCCCACATTAGTATTACTAGTCGTGTGGTTGCTGTGAGCTACATACTACATAGACAAGTATACCAGCTCTCAGATCCAGAACCAGAATCTAAATTATTATTCATTATTTCAATTTGTATCCGACAGCGATTTAAATCCTGAAATTTCTGTATATTTATTCCCTGTAACTACAATGAAAAAATATATCAGATTTGACTAAATGTGTAACGAATTTATCCTTTAAAATCAAATTATATCATCATAATTCTAAGTAAAGTTAGTAGTGTTTTAATTTTACTGCTATGCACGGATCTCCTACTTAAATAAGGATTAGATGCTGGTTAGTGAGGAATGGCAGAAGAACAAGAGCTAATAATTCACAAAATTTCAGTATGATGCAATGCAATTACCAGGCCAGCAACTTCCTTCATCCCATGCTCATTCGCCACTGGACCACTTGCTCAACTTGGATATCAACGCAGCTCCAGCTTGTCAGCGTCTTACCGGAATTATTGCTGCAATGGGTATTAATACACATTTTTGCATATAAATATACAGAACGTTCATTTGTAGCCCGACTGATGTTAAGCTGATATATGTTATTGACCCTAAATTGGAAAAAACTTTAACCATGGAATCTATGTGTATATATTGCTGCAAAAGAAAATTATACGTTGAAACGCCAGTGAATATATCTAGATAGCTCATTACTACATAATACAGTAGATTAAAATGATATAAGAACAGAAGAAATTTGTGGTAACGTTGTAGATGGACCATATACTCAACTACTAACATAGTTACACAGGATCACACGCACAAACATGGACACCTATATCTATAAAATAAGATAATGTCAATCGTTTCATTGATCAATTGCTCAAGCAACATGGCTTAAAGAATTTAAGGTGAATTAATAATATACATCATCGGGAATTTCTGAAATATATGTTGACATTCCAGGAAGATCCACAAACGACATGGAAGTAATGGAACAAATGATGGCAGCTGGTATGAACGTCGCGCTACTCAACCTTTCCTTTGGGTCTAGAGAAGAACATATAGAAACCATAAAAATGCTTCGACAGGCCTCCAAGAATTACAGTGTAGTCGTCGGGAAGAACTACCCGTTGGCGATAGCAGCCAGCCTCACTGGGCGCAAAATTAGAACTGGAAAGATTGCTGACGTAATTTCTGCTTTTTTGGTTAACGCAAGTAACTTACTCATATGTAGGTCAAGTCTGACCCAAGGTCGACCAGATACGTTATTGTCTTTAAGGAACAAGTTCAATTATATATAAATATATATCTAACCACACCCTTCAAATCAAAATAAAGTAACTTTACATCACTTGCATTAGTTCCACGGTAGACATGTAGCAAATAAATTCCTTCAAATGTACGATATACACTATGAAATCTACAGCGTGGATTCCTCTGTAGGGTTTGTTCCTTTGACTAGAATCTGAAATATTTTTTTATAAAATGTTGTGCCATACCATTCAATGGATGTACTTACCTTCATTTAAATACTATTTTATGATATGATTTATGTTTCCAAAATTAAACTGTCCAATTAGAACACAATCATTTGAGAAATATATTTATTCCCTTACTGATAGTCTGTCATCTTGTCTGTTTTGTGACTGTGAAATTAAAAAAAAACACGCGCCACTGACAGTATCAATGTTATTTTAATATATTATAAAAATGTGCTTCTATATTGTTTAAAAGGAAATAAAGACCATATTCTCTAGATAATATTGTATATTGTTTGATGTTAGTTATTTCAATTTCGTTGAAGAACTTTTCAATTTAATTCATTACAGAGCTACGGCGAAACAGTTGAACTGAAAACCGGTGAAGTAGTCAGACTGACTACCGACGAAACTTACAAGGAGCGATGTTCTACTTACACAGTCTATATAGACTTCATGTATTTTGCTGATCAGTTGAAAAAAGGTGACATTATTTTGTTGGACAATGAGAAAATTGCACTGAAAATTGAAATGATCTCCCTTACAACACTGACGTGTAAGATTGAGAGAGGTGGCTTTCTTGGATCCATTAAGGATGTCTTCGTTCCTAATATTACTCTTGATATGCCTAATTATACAGAAAAAGATAGGCTTGACATAGAAATGGCTGTACATCAACAGGTAATTTTTATAATAATAGAATTCCTTGATTTATTTACATAAGTGCCCATGATTGCATTGCAACTTAATCCCCGATGACAGAAACACATTTGCGATATACTTTATATAAAGACTCCTAGTATATTTAAAATTCATTGGACATATCAATAGTAAATGTAAAAACTTAACATCAGATGAACTGCATGCCTCCTCACTGCTTATATTCGTACTTAAATAATTTTCTTGGTCTACTTTCGTAACTCGCTAGTTTTTTTTTTAATTTTAAAGCTTTAGAAAAGAAACATCAAAAAAGGGTTTAAAAAAAGGATGAACTTAATATAAATGCTAACGATCAAGCCAATCCACTAATAGTATTAAGTAACTACCAATAAGACATTTAATGTTTATAACGTTAATGAAGTAAACATCCACTTATTTCAGTTAGACATTCTTATCGCGCCTTTCGCAAACTCCGCTGACGCTGTAGCGGAACTCAGGCAATTAATGGGGGAGAAAGGGAAAAAAATTGCGATTGTTGCTAACATCCAAACTATTGAGGGCTTCCGGAACTTTGATGAGATTCTTACCGTGAGTCATTGGAAAGGTTTATAATTTCTTTAAGCGCTCTCTTTATTTTTAATCTCTTTTAATATTTATTCATATAGTAATGTGTTCTAAAACTCAATTCATTCGACGCTTTGATTTCTTCACGTATCGGTTTTACTTATTTTTACAGAAATTTTGAGCATCACAAAATAACTTTTATGAATTTTTCTCTTCTATGTGTTATAGATAATTATATTATGCCAGTCAAAAAACACTGCATATGATTAACGTTACGCATAATCTTTGCTTATATTCAGCAATACCTGCTTTTAGCTGTAGTGGCTACTAAATATACGTTTGACTGCATACCGCTTCAGTTTCTTCGCATAAAGAAAGACAATCTAATAATTGAATTTTATGAGGGTAATCACAAAACCAATGAAGAAGAGTATATTTTTATTAATGAAATGAATGAAAAATAATCTTTTTATTATGAATCGTACAAAATATAATTAAATATATTACTTATTCTAATCATGTATACAAAAATTTTAAGGTTACAAATGGTATAATGATAACAAGACAAGAACTCGGATCAGATATCTCCCCTGAGAAACTTGTGATTGCTCAGAAGAATATGATTGCAAGAGCCAACAAGGTGGAATATTAATTCGCTATAGAACTTGCTAGAGCATTGCTCAAATATTTCAATTTTCTATTATTAATTTATCTGTAGATTGTGTTGTTATTAACATCTTTATTTGTATTTCATAACTCCAGAACTGATTCTCGCATCATTTAAAAGTATTTTAATTGAAAAGTAAATATTTAGGGTTTTTTACAAGTCGAAATATGTGTTATGGCGTCCAGGAACTACTGTCAGCACTTTATCATTACTGTTTATTATCAATGAACGGAAGAGTAGCTATTTCGAACCTGAAGTTACCACTGTGTGACTGTGTACAGCTCTTGTACCTGCTTGGAGAAATGCGTTTCCCAGCTACACTTAGAACAATGATGGTCTTCTTAGTTCTTAGTGGTAGAAACGCATCTGAGGACTTCGATCCTGTTTGAATTGTCTGAGTATGGCCACGATTACACCAATTGCTTAAGATTAGTCGACCTGAATGTTTGCTCCTCTACTTGCATTAAAAAATAAATCATTTTAGGCAAACGTCCCAATCAGTGTGAACGCTCATCTTCTAACCAGTATGAGAACCAAGAAGATCCCATTACGAGCTGAAATCCTAGATATCGCAAACTGTATCATTGATGGCGTGGACGCCGTAGTGTTGTCAGCTGAAACAGCAGTTGGACTGTACCCTGTTGAAACAGTGGCTTGTCTAGCTAGTGCTTGTAAAGAAGCAGAGGCTTGTATTTGGTCAAAGCAGATATTTAATGACTTGACTGATAAGGTAAATGAAATATATATCATAGCAATAACATTCACTTTATACGTAAAATTGGTATTATTGCTTCTTATACTTACTATTATGTTGTTATAAAAATTAACGTTATAATAAAAGTAATTTTTATTTGATTAAAATTATAAACATGTCCTGTCGTATTTGGACTAAAATATTCTTTAATAACATTGTCGTGATCTACTAATTATCGTAACTCGACAGTAGGTACGATTCTTCTCCAACCAACAGATTGATTGACTTTACATTAATTATAAAAAGTTTGCAGAGAGCTATCGCATATATACATTTTTGATGGTGTGTTCATTCACCGTTAAATCAAGAAACAAAGAAGAAAGAAATCATTTAATCTTAGCATACACCACACCAATAAATAAATAAAACAAAACAAAGGTTTGAAACGTAGTAGAGCCGTTAGAGCTCGCCCGGGGCGGTACCACCGCCACCCTCAAAACCTGCCGTAAAGCAACATGTTCTTCATGTATTGTGTTTCGGTTGGGGAGGTGTGGTTGCCGGATACACATTATTG
>DWON01010292.1:0-10868 GCA_018251015.1 Phocides pigmalion okeechobee
GAGCTCTTCCGCGTCTACCCTTAACTAGAACTTCTGTTCTATTTGAAATTGGACGTGGTTTTCCATGGGCTGCAGTGACCACTTAATATCAGGTGGCCTGCATGCTCGTTTCTTACTCATTCATTATAAAAAAAAATCGATAATTTGTACAGGATTAACGTTCACAGGTAAAAAAATTAAATAGATAATGGCTGTGTTACCAATCTATTTGATTTTAAACCAATATTCGTGAGAAGAGTAACAAACGAGTGGTTTGCACCACCTGATGTTAAGTAGCCCCAGCCCATAGAGCTAGACCGCAGATACGATGCTACTCCTGAGGACTAAGAAGAGGCAGTCCTCTTTTCACTATTATAACAATAATTATTGTTTATATTACATGTCGGTTTTTGTGCAAAGTGATATTGCACAATTTTGTCGCTAAAATTTCAATGCACTCAGAATTTTTATCCGCTATCAAACACTTGACATGTCCGCGAAGGATGTCAGACTTGATCCCACGTACAGCGAGTTTCCTTTCATAAGTTTAAAAGATTAAATTCTTGACAATCATCCACGTCTACCTCGCCTGCTTATTCCAGTTGAAATTCAAATATTTTATTTCATTATTTATTTGTTTATTAGGATTGCCAACGGAACGTACACATTGCATTTTGTGTAACATTTAAATAGTCCTAATTATATACCGTCCCAGTTATAGGCGACCACGTCTTACAATTGTAAGGTATTTACATACACTTAATGAAAGTCGAGGGTACAATGTAAAATCAGTACATTGGCTTGGACCGCTTGTTGGCTAAAGTTGATAGGGAAAGAAAAGCCGGCGGAAAAACTCTCGACATGCATTTCGAAATTCTAATATTTATTTAATTGTAAGGTATTTACATACACTTAATATTTTCATATGTCTTTATTATTTAATAATAATTAATAGTGGAGAAAAAAACACTTAAAAGTTGATTCCGAGCGTCTAAATTATTTAAACGTATAGAACCAGAGTCCCCTTTGAAGTCGATCATAGATGCGTTGCTACGCCTGAGGACTAACATATGCGTCATAAGCTGATAACCATTCCATTAAAAAAAACTTCTTCTGTTCTTATTATTACTTATCGATCATCTTTTAATCGGTTTCTTATGTGAGAAGAGCAAACGAGCATGCAAACCACCTGATAGTAGTTGTACTTAAGTAGTCGCAGCCCATAGACATCCAGGTACAGCCAAAAATACGATTGAAATCCTATTTGAGTTCGAGCCACGTTGTTACTCGTTAGTACTGAGATGGTCGCCTCGCTTCAAATTGTAGCCGGCAACCGCTCCTCGCCAACCGAAACACAAGTAATGCTTTACAGCGGATTATGAGGGCGGCGGTGGTACCTCCCAGGTCGAACTATGGTTTTCCCACCATGTAACTGAAATTTCATCCAACTTCAAGAATCATTCCCGTAAACTTAATTAGTTTATGTGATCCAAAATTAGATTCTACCCCAAAATTATCCGTCCTTTAAGTGAACCGAAATCACGTGTGAAGCCGTAGCAATAACTAGAGGTATTCCAACAACACGTGTAGGCTTAATTAAATTACGTAAATACTTCCTAAAGTAATTAATTAATTGCTTGTAATCTTTAACGGAATCATATAATTGACTATTTTAACGTTCCATTTTCTATCATATTTTGTTCATTTTGTTTTTTATGTGAAAAGGGTAGCAAACGAGCATGCAACCCACCTGATGTTAAATGGCCGCAGCCCATAGACGTCCACGTACAACCACAAAAACGACTGAAATCCTGTCTGAGCTCGAACGTAGAGACGTTGCTACTCCTGAGGACTAAGATGGTCGCCTCGCTTCGTAGTAGCCGGCAACCGAAACTTAAGAAATGCTTCCCGGTCGATTTATAGTTCTCCCCTTTTAAACTCCCTTAAACATTAATTTTACTCCCATACGCTCATGCTAGAATATAGCAATGGTACTTACAGAGGAGAGTGCAGCGTCAAATATAGCGTTCCAGGCTATGGCAGTGACGAGAGCGACGCATGCGCATAACGCGAACGCCGCGGCCGCCACCCGCTGACAGCGCGGCGTGCGCCCGCGCATCCCGCACGGGATCACGGACCTGTCACACAAACACACCTGTTAATGTCAATTGTTTTAAAATTCGAACCAGTCTATTAATGATTTTAATCTTCATTAAGCCATTACTGTCCAATTGCTAGGCACGCGTCCTCTTTAAATTAAGAAGAGTTAGGCCTTACATTACGCTGGCTAAGTATGGATTAGTAGATATTACAAGTCTTTGAGAACTCTCAAGGAAGTAGCTTTACTCGAGACATTTCCTTTAAAGGAAGTAAAAGTAATTTCTAATATGCGCATAGCCTTGAAAAATCAGATTAGCGTGCTATAAATATGAAACCGAAAACAAAGGATGAATATCCAAAATCCAACTCCAACTAAAATTTAAAGTTTTATTTTCTAAGAAAAGAACCCAACTTATCTTTTGTGGCCCTAAATAGAGACTTGAAAAGATTTATTTTTTGTTACTCCAAGAATAATCTTAACACCAAAAAACTTTTTGTAGTCAAATAATAGATCCAACAAACCATAATTTTCCTTATTCCCAGAAGAGCTCCAACAACCACTTATTTTTTCTCACTCCGAGAAAAAACAAGAAATATATGAACTTTTTCACTCCGAGAAGAGACCCAATTAAACTAAACTTTTTTCATCCTGAAAGTTGACCCAAAAAAATCATAGCCTGTAACTCAAAGAACATAGCAAGTTACTCAAAGAAGAAGATCCTACAAAGACAATTTTATTCTACTACAAGAAGAACCCCAAGAAACTTAATTCTTCTCACTCCGAGAAAAGATCCAATTAAATTTTTTCCATTCTAAAAAGTCACCCAACAAAATCTTAAATTTTCCTATTCTAAAAAGAGACCCAAGAAAAAATAACTTATCCCATTCCAAAAATAGTCCCGACAAAAATAAAAATAATTATACTCGTATCAGTTATAGAGACGTCACTATATACGAGATCGTTGACCAGATATCCACAAACTCTAATTGAACTCGTATTTAAGACGTCGCACAGTAGCTAATTGTGACAAATTAGAAGGAATTTTCATCAAAATAAGAATGACAATATCACAAAAATAACTGACCATGAAATTACATATTCTTTAAACTTTAACAGCTTTCCTGCGGCAAACACTGCTGTGTAATGCGCGGCGCAACACGCATGCGGTCCGTACACACCTGTGTTGTACGAAAAAATCTATATGGATTACGGACGAACAGAAGTGCTGTGTTTACGTCGGCGCTACAAGACTGCGGCCGGAAACAACGTTTGCGTCTCCGTGAATACTACACTTATGGTAAAAAATACAATATTTGTGTGAATTGTCGGCGCATCTCCGGTCTTAAAAAAGAGCTCCAGTTTAGTGCAGCCTCCGCTGACGATCTAATATATGTATGAAAGCCATTGAGTGTTAAACAATTTAAACATATTCTTGGAACCATATCGCATGGGCACGGACTCTCTTTAAATTGTTTAAGTTAAGCTTTTATTATAATCAGTTTTAAGATTTTCATTATTGTAATGAAATGCTTGTTCTTTTCCGATTACATACAACCAAGTTACATTGTATTATCTGTATATAGATTATATATTTTTGACATTTTAAACGAGATCTGTAACAGTCAAATTTAAATAAATGTTATTTGATTTTCATTTTGACGTATACCACATCATATTTGTTCCTTGTTCTCTAGAAATAACTGTTCATGGTTAAGAAAATATAAATTTATTTATTACCATTTATTTAGGAAAGTCAGAAATGATATTTATAACCTATTAGCGTCTCGGCCCAGCTTCATTACATTAATTTTCTTTCATACATGCATCCAATTATTACCTACTTAGTTACAAAAACTAACAATTAGAAACATCTACTTCGAACGATGACTGAATTATACATACAACTGAATTATACAATAAATAATCAAACGTTATATATTTTTGTTGTTTAGGTAATATTAATTACAATATAACTTTAAAAAACCTGTTTTCTTACTAAGTAAAATTCTACTTATAATTATAATTTATAATTTATTATCATATCAATTAAGGTGAAGGTAACGAAATAATAGTTACAAATATTTTAAAGATAACGTTAAATAATTCTAAAGAATGTGATCAAATTTAAATATATTCCAGTTATCAATTTATACAATCGAGATCTTCACAGATGTTTAAATCTAGTTATATTAACATGTACAAAATATTAAATTGTAATTCAAAACAATTTTTAACCGATATCTTTTTACTATTATTTTAGAATAAATAAAATCTATCTCTAAATATTATAAAAGTTCTAATATTTAGAGGTCGCTCGCCATCGCGTCTGTCTGTCTGTTCGCGATAAACTCAAAAAGTACGGGCCGGTCTTTTCACAGTTTTCAACAACAAGTAGATTGAATCCTGAGGAAAGTTTTGGCGCACAATAACTTAAGTTTTTTATTTTGGAAATTTGACAAGAAAGAAATAGTTTTTGCAACTAAATTATGACTGAATGCATGTATAATAAAAAATGTAAGTAAATATAAACTTTGATACCCGAGCGAAAATTAAAAAATAAAATTTGCAGCCAATGGGCACCTATATCAAACAGAACACAGGTCTGGCCTAAAATCGTATGTAGATGCGTTGCAGCTCTAAAGAACTAAAAAGGTCGCCTAGTTTGTAAGTGTAACAGGTAATCATACTCCAATTACAACGCTAGACTCCCAAACTGTCAGACTAGAATCTTAACAATTAAGCTGTTACTGCCTAATAAAAATAAAAATAAATTTCAGGTTTCAATTTTCAGTTTTCAAATGAAAAATGTATTTTCAGACAAATTTCTGGGAACACATAAAAAATATCAAATTAAATTATATTTTCAATAAATTTTTATATACAATTTTCTACTATTGGATACTTTAAAATATTTCTCTAATTAAGTTGTATTCTTCAAATTATTATTCAACTACATAAAAATTATGCCATTAATGAATATTACAAAATCGATACGCATAATAAAAATTTAATTACAAATAGAATTTTAAATTCTTCACTAAATATTAAATTTGGGTCACAAATTATAACCATAGAAGATATTCTCCCATCGTTTCATTTCGTTTTCGCATACTAATTAAACGATACCATTAAAGGATATTACAAAAATATTGTTCATACTAAAAACGTGAATACTAAAACCGGGACCGACCATTACTAGTTGTTCAATTCCCAGAATAATTTCCTGTGCTCCTATCACTCAGCTTTACGAACACTAAGTTAAACAAAAACTCTACAATGCAAGCGAAAATCTAATCACTGAAACTCACTTCGTCTTTGACAGACCATAATGCTTCTTGCAACTCTCACTAGTCATCACGACACGTCCAAACTCCATCGGTCCATGTGCTCGACTGCTCCTTGTATCTCAAATGTGTAAAACAGACAAATAAGACATATAAATTACCATTAATGTTTATGCAAAATTGGATGACATTAATCGTCGTTATCATAACTAGTTCAATAATAGGATTTAATTTTATTTTGATATTATTATTGTTGATGTCTTACTTTTAAACTAATAATAGTGTCACTAAAAATATGTTAAAGACTATTATTTTTTTAATTCTGTAGTAAACGGCTAAGTCGAGTGTCCGTTTTTCCCGTAAATATGTTGCAGGTATTTTATCTGTGTTTATAAGAACTACATACACTAAGTTCGGGAAGTAAAGTCTTTTATAAACCGATTTTTACTGTGGCCTAAAAAAAGGCATATGATGGAAATCATTTAGGGTAGCGGGGGGTTAGTTGTAACAATTTTTCGTTTCTTGGCTGTAGAAGGTTAATTGTTTAGTATTTCGGAAATACAACAACACTGTTCCGTAGAGCTACTATTTAATTATCTATATCAAATAAAAATTTGACCAAATATGACACGTATTCTCGTAGAAACGCCTTAGAAAAAAAATGACGAGTTTTTCAACTTACCCCGTGATTGGGGCTAGTTGTAACAGACTTGGGGCAAATTGTAACAGCAGGAATTCAAAACTAGTTTTATGTTTTTCAAAGATTTATCTATCATATTTAGCTTCAGAAAATTTAGTCACACCAAAACAGACACAGACTTTTAAGTTTAATTCACCTAATATTCAATATTCAAAAATTAACAAAAACATGTTCTTTCTTTTTTGAATTATAAAGAAGCTTTAAGTTTGCAGCCATTTATAATCTTAACTTCTTAAGTAATCAGACTTTTGATTCATTTAGAGTATTTACCATTAAAAACTTGTGCGTTATAACAGACATACTCTTTTAAATTTTATTCTTAATCTAATAGAAAAATATCCAAACATTAACAAAAATATGTGCTTTCGATTTTAAACTATAATCTAACTTTAGCCTCCCAGCCACTTATAATAACAAAATATCAACATCTCAAGTAATCAAATCAGCTTTTTGATTAAAATAGTAAAATATGAAATCAGTCTTCATCAGAATTACAATTGAGACACACGAATGAGATCTTATCTCCTGTTGCACATTTTACATGTGCCCACATCAGTGAGATAATACTGGCAATTTTGTAAACCGAATGATTGAAAATAAAAGAGTCAGTCTAAAACAAGTGAATCTATCTTTTATTTGACATGGCGCAGCGGAAAAAATTAAAATAATATTTAAATAATATATCTCAAAAATGGAAAGTATTTTATCTCCTCCAACTGCATTTGAGTACGATGGAAATACTTTGGATTTATCTTCAGGTGATTTGAGCCTAAGGTGGGAAAAGTGGAAAAACAGTTACGATATATACAGTAAAGCATGTAAGATAAATAAAAAGTTTGAACAGTCTCAAGAATGTATATTATGTTGCATTATGTTAGGTTTATATTATAATTTCATTTTTAAATTATAAGTAAATTATTGTTATTTCATTTTTTAAGAAGGATGATGTGAGATAATACTGGCAAGTTTGTAAACCGAATGATTGAAAAATAAAAATAAAAGAGTCAGTCTAAAACAAGTGAATGTATCTTTTATCTGACACATCTTGCACATCCTTCATCTTTCAACAGAAGTGATAGTCCCTATTTGTTTTTGTTCTCGTGAAGCCACAATTTTCTTAGGTTTGTGGACTGTAGTCACTCCAGTATTTTTTTTGCTTGAATCATAACAGCAACCTGGTATGCACAATTGTAACAAGTTACAACTTGCCCCGTGAAGTTGTTACAACATACCCCACAGATTATCTTATATGCTGTAAAAAAATATATCTCTTATTTGGTGTAAACTTACTGTTAACATAATCAAACTAAACAAATGCTAAATATTTGAATAAATCAACAACTGCTAAACAATTTGAACCCAACAATGATCAATTTTATAAAAACAAAAAAAAGTCCATTACCTGGTCATATCGGAGGGCCTGTCCAACACCGCCTTTTGCGCTGTTAGATGGGATACTGATCGCGCTCATGTTATAGAATATGTATTAAACAATAAGTTAGGTTGGAAATCCAATGAATATCCTCTTATTATTTAGGAAAAAAATGCTTGTTACAGCTTGGCCCTGTTACCTGTTAGTAACCCCCGCTCCCCTACCGTCGCTTGGACATTGGCAACACGAGAAGAAGAGAAGAATTTTTTACATTTTTTAACCTCCATGAAATATTCCAGGAGGAAATTACTTTCACATATTCATATAAAGATGAAGTGAAAAGTCGAAATAAATAATAGTTAAAAAAACTAAAAAACACGCTTATATAAAAAATCCAACTAAAGAAGGGTGGCGTGCTGTTTCAGTGATCTATTGATACCACGCACCCCGTGCTTTTTTTACATCACAATATTTTTTTTTTCATATTATTGCATTGTCATCCTTCTTTGATACGTGTGCAAAATTTCAAATTAATAAGACTTCTGGAAGTTGGTGAAAATTATGCTCAAAGAATCCATTACATATGTATATGGACACAATCCAAGGTTATAAAAGCGTGTTAAAAATTAGCGGTGGCTCATTGGGGGTGGTACCTCCTATTTGTAGCGCAAATAACCCGCCCAGAAGTAATCGAATTCGCGCACCGCGTTTTACGTATAATTTTATAATAGCTTTTTTTTAGGCTAAACCTGCCACCTATCATTGCACCTGTGAACAGTCCCATCGTAGTTTTGCCGCGACTACGAGGCATGCAACCAGTTCGAAATATCGGCAAGCAAAAATCAAAAATCATTAATCGTGGGTAGCCGGTACAAAGTAAAATGTGTAATTTTCGCGATAATATTCATTTAAAATCATATTAATATAGTGGTGTCATGTAAAATTATCTATGTCTGCGCCGACCACTAAACAGTGCGATTGTCATATGGGCAGCGCCGGTTATCGATGGTCTTCCTTCATTGATCTTGATGATCTTCATCGATGGTTACGTCGTTATAGTTTAATTAATATAGTGCTGTTATGAAATGATCAATGTCGCCGAGCGACTTGTCCGGGGGGTGCTCGACTCTCTTGAAAAGAAGTCCGGATAAAGAGGGAACCCATGAGGCCTGAATAATCCCTACCGGTCTTCTCCGCGAGAGCTGTTAGAACTGCTGGGTATGAGTAGTAGATTAAGTGTAGGACGTCCCCTGATTCGTTAGGTCGTACCTTGCGAGTCAACGATTCCTCGTTTGCTTTTAAGGTATTAAGCCCTAAAACTACCGGAGCACATACGCATAGGTATGCCAATATATCAGTTAGGTTTTTTTTGAGAAGAGATGTTAGGCAGTTGCAGCCCATCTATAAATACGTTGCTACTCCTGAGGACTAAGATAGTCGCCTCAATTCAAAGTGCAGCCGGCAACCGCACCTCTCTAACCGAAACAAGAAATGATTTACGGTGGATTAAGAGGGCGGCGGTGGTACCTGCCCGGTCGAACAATATTTCTCCCACCTTTGAATATTTGTATTAAATTAATATACGAAAAAAAATCTTGGGTATGAAATATCAAAATATTCAAAAGGTATCAAAATACCTTTTGGTGCATCATAACTTTTTTTAACATTTGTATTTTTTTAATCATCTGTTTAAATTATAATAAAATTTTCAAAAAAAAAACAAAAATATTCTACCCATTTTACTTGCTGATAATGTAGCTCTTTAGTGGTGAAAATTGACTCCGTAAAATAATTCTCTTCGTAATATTACCTAGTTTATAAAATGTTAAGTTATAGTACTAAAGAACTTAGAAACTCGCCAGAATGTGTTATTATTGTAATAAATTGTTAAAATTGACTCTTTAAAGTAATTTTCTTTGTTAACTTTTTGTTTCGAAAATGTTAAATTATATAGTACTAACAAGATATGCCAGACACATCAGAATATGTTTATTGATACATTTTTGAAATCGACTCTTTAAAGAAAATCTTTGTATTATTAGTGTCGAAAATGTTAAGTTATATAGTATTAGGATTTTTAAAGATGCGCCCAAACACGTTATATTTCATTAAATTATTGAGACTAAACTTAGTAATCAATGAGACAAGTAATGAGTATTTAATGCAATAACAATATGTACATGACCTTTCTTATCGCATATCATTATAATTTCCGACAATGCGTTATAAATATTGTCAATTTATTTCCTTATAATCTTAACAAAGATACCTGTTTTATAAATAGCAACAAGTTTAACCGCCCATAGCTCCGTGATTTTTATATCGTAAGTATAGTAAGTTATCGACAAAGTGAAGCAACCTAGAGCACGGCCGGGAATTGGTAGGGTTACCATTAGTGGACCTCTACGTCCAACTTTAGTCCTGCCTGAAACCGTGAACAGATGCGAAAGAACGAAAGAAAACGGGGACGACCTACATCTAATCCTACTTATACCTACACAGCTCTGGCAGGGGAGAAGATGGGTAAGGATTTTTCGGGCCTCAAGGGTTTCTTTGGCCCTTTTACCCTTTGCCCCCCCCCTTTTACCTTTTACCCCTTTACCCAGGCTTCTTCTCATGGGCATTGATCTCCCCCCGGATGGGTGGTTCGGCGACATTAATCATTTCACGTAACACCGCTACATTAACTAAAATATAACGATGTAAAAGGAAAGCATCGATAGATCGATAGATTTCACTGTTTACCGAAGTTTCCGCGAAAACGGCCTGCCATTAGCAAGCATATCACAAACTTACATTATTTAGTGTTTCGTCTAGGAGATCGCTCGCGCCCACGTCGTTTCGGACGTAGCGACCACCCCCTACGATCGCATTTAGGGCCACTTTCTGCTGCACCTGTCACCGCTACGCAGAGTCGTGAACGAACATAGGTCGTGTGCACTATACCTTGCTAATCCTGAAGTATGTGCAACCGGCGACTGATCCGACCGAAACACGACTGCTTTACAGCGAATTATGAGGGTGGCTGTGGTACTTCCCTTTTTTGAACTCTTGATCTATCTATCTAAATATTGAATAGACTTGTCATTTTCTTAATACTTTGACCATGGCGCTCTTAAATCGGATCAGCGTTGTGGGAGGCGGCACTAACCTGGAGCTTATTCCTCTAGACTGAAGATGAGTCGAAAATTCACAGAAACATAGTATTTTTAACATCTTCAAATACACAGATGTAATGTCCGCCCCCAGTCTTGTAGCGCCGACGTTAACACAGCACTTTTGTTCGTCCGTAATCCATACAGATTTGTACGTACAACACAGGTGCGTACAAGCCGCAAGCGCGTTGCACCGCGCAATAAAGCAACATGTTCTTCATGTATTGTGTTTCGGTTGGGGAGGTGTGGTTGCCGGATACACATTATTGGAGACGAC
>DWON01010293.1:0-10868 GCA_018251015.1 Phocides pigmalion okeechobee
TATAGTTATATGCTTCAATATTTTGTTCAAGAGGCGAGATTTTTCTGTTATTTCTTGATCTATGGCTACGAGTACAACGTGCTCCCAATGCTAATTTTCAGGAAAACTCGGTGCACCCAGAAAAAAAGGCTTATACTTAAAATTGAAAAATAAACGTTATCGTAAATGTAATGTGGTAGTGTTGTGTTTGTTCGTATCTAACGGGGGTCTGCTGCTCTCTCGGACTCGCTTTGAAGGCCTTTGTTACTGTGGTGTTCGACCGGTCGGTGGGGTGGCAAACGCGGCAGATACAAGAAGGCAATAACGCTGAAGAGGCAGACACAATACATAAAAGGCGTTATAGAGGCGCGCGCGGGGCGAGGGTGCGCGGCGACAGTAGCGCCGCCCCCGGCCCGCGGCGCCCGCGCGTACCACTAGCACGGGACAATACGAGAAGACGAGAAGACGCAAGTCGCCTACACAGGCACTCAATATACTTTACAGTCTGGGTGGCGCGTCGCGGAGACGAGCCGTTCTCTACTGAACAGAAATAGTACACGGTAGATGAGCAGCGTTGTATTGTAAGAGTGGAGTGTGGGCCGTCGTACCGTTTCGCCTACCTTCTTCTCCCACTGCAACACGTACGGCACGGGGATGTCTTCGGGAAAGTCCACCTGGCAGTTGAACACGACGCTCTCGCCGAGGATAGCTGTGATGTGCACAGCATCTTGGTGGTCTTGGTGGCAAGTTACTATAACAACATTGCTCTATTGTAAAAAATCACGGAAAAACGTCACAAGGCAACGCGATGATGTTAATTTCAATGTTTATTATTTTTATATAAATTGTATAGATTTGCGTTTGACAGTGATCTTACCTGATGATATCATGACTGACAGTATTAATCAGATTATTCCGATGTGGTAACACCATTACTAAGACCAAGATTTCCCTTTTTTTTGGACCTAACGACGTATCAATCAAATACGCAGTTGTAGTCAATATTATGTATGTTTGGCGAACACTGCAATGCTTTCTGTCCACAACAAACTACAAAAACTTCTATAATCTTTAAAACTTCCCATTTTTTCCAGCAAAATCAACAAACTTGACTTCTAGATTGTAATTTTTTTGTTTGTTCATTCTTCTTTCGAGCGGTCTCCAATCGAATATTTGGCGTAAGTTACAAAAAAAAGCTCTATTATATTAGAAGTAGGTACCTGTTTACGTATGCGGATATTGATACATAGACGTCATATACATACATAAGGATTTCTTAACATTAATAATTTTGTTTATATTTTATCACCACATAAATAAACAGCTAAAAGTTTTCACCTAACCGTCCCTGTTAGCATTATTAAAACGACATTTGACTCAGGTCACGGTAATGGTGCTAATGACGTGCCCATAGTCATACAAGGTCGGTTGTCGATATTTCTATGACATAGTCTAGGGTCTCACAGTTAATAATGTGGTACGTGTTTCGAATTTCACTTTTTTACGAACAGGAAATAGCAAACGATCATGCTGTTTACCTGATATTAAGGGGTCACTCCCACTCCTGGACACATGTAATCAATTTTATGTAGAAGGGTAGTCATCTTACAAGTTGGTCACAGATTCGGTGCTACCCTTGAAGATTCAGATGGTATAGTCACCTCATATGTAAGTGAGCTTTAAACCGTGAAGTGGCACCTTCACGGTAAGTCATACATGTTCTATTATCTTAGATATACATACAATGATCGCGGTCTTGACATCACGTAATACAAACGTATGATATATTCACCGTATATGTATATGGTACTTGTAGTTGTTATTTGAAACGCTCTCCCTAATAAGCCTTATCTAATAATCTCATGCCTACGATCCAAGCGTTGCTGAGGGGGTACCTCCCCTGAGCGTGTCCCCACTATTGTTAATTCCCCTGTGTACGTTGTTTAGTTAAGGATAAAGTGGCTTCAAATCGAGATAAGTACCTCTGGTTTACATTGTGTAGCTGTCAAGTTCTGGCATACTGTGGGTACAATATGACACGAGTCTCACCTGACAGGCTCTCCTCCTGATTGTGTTTAAAATTCTGCGTTGTGGTACTTCACAGGTGCTTGCATATCTCTTTACTTCTAGTGGTAGGTAGAAGTTGTTGTTAAGATTACGCAGGAACTGATTCATAAATATAACTATACCGGCTTCTAATTATTAACAAACTAAATGCTAGAGTTTGGATGTTTGTCCTATTTTATAGCATAAAGGATTTTAGTAAAACCCTTAAGTTAAGTTTCCAAATAATAACATTTTCTGACTAAAAAAATATGCGGAAGAAGACACGGTTAATTTTTACTAAAAATAACAAAAAAATAATTAGGAAACAAGTAAGTTTTAGTCATCATATAATAGTTTAAACCTTAATATTAATTTAATTTATTAAAAACTAATCTAAGGCAAATATAAAGAAAATAGTCGTTATATCGACTGCGGAATTAGCCCCTTTTGACGCTAACGTTTAAGGATGATATACAGCAACATTTTTTTTCTAATTTATTTTATTTGTCGCAAAAATGAAAGGAAATCTGAGTTGGTGGTACATATTTAAGGAGGAACCCCAACCCTGCTCACCCGGCAAGTTGACTAGCAGTAGCAGGAGCAAGCCGGCGGCGATGTGCGGCGGTTGCTCGGCGCGCCAGCCCATGCCTGCGCTCCCATGTCACGGCCGCGCACGGCGACTCATCGTCGGTGCATCACCTGAGACAATATAAACACTACTTTACATATCAAATATCAGAAATCACTGAGTAAAAAGTTTAAATTGGTCATGAAACACTTTTAATTCATGTAAGAAAGTAAATCGTTGTGCGGTACGAGTTTGCTTGTTTAAATTTCTTTGACATACTCGTATTCTATGTAGTACAGTGGCTTTATATGGAACATAGGGTAGGGGGATTGGTATAAAAGAGGGAAGAAATGGGAATTTGTAATAAGTAAAGTACACAGGGTAACTTGTTTCGGCGGGCACGTTTGGCAGTTGGTTCAGGGTGCTATTGTTAGATGGGAATCGTTAAACTTTGACGAAGACTTTTTTATGTAAGAAGCAAGCAATCCACCCGCATTCGTATATAATCTTAAATAAGACAAAACAGTAAACATAAAAGTAGCTTCACGACAGTTTATGAAGGAGACGGTGATACTTACCAGTCGAAGTACAAGTCTACCTTCTGTCAAAAAATTGTTTTTGGTATCTTTTGGTATTAGGAAATACGCGTATCCAATCCAGCAGAGGGGCATACAAAAGTCTTTTAACCAACCTTCAATTTATGTAATTTGATAGCTTTCTCTTTGAAAAAGGTCCTAAACTCTTGTAAACAGGCTTCGAATGGCCATTATATGTATACAGACGATTATGACACTTTACAAATAAATATAGACTTTTGATTTATATGAATCGAAACATTACGATGTAAAATTTCATTTCAGTTTACAGAAACATTCATAAATATCGCAAACCCATATCTACATTTTACGTTCTCATAATGATTTCGCGATAAATGTCGACTGATACAAATCTCAATCAATCAATCTTCCGCCCGATCTACGTAGTATTGCGCGATATTTGGGTAAAACCTACAAATTTATTTTTCGATAAGAATTTCAAAGCTTTCTGAATTTCGAATACTTATTTCAAACGATTAAATCATTGGTTGGTCTAAAGACAAACGGACGCTTTTATACTTTATGCGATAAAATTATTATATAAGTATGTAAATTTAATATATAAGTTATACTGTAATGGTTTCAAATGGTCACTGTTTTGCCTGGATGCGTGACCGCCTACCTACAAGCGTTTTCAAAATGTAAGCAATACTTTTTTAACATTTATTAACGATTTCTTTCTTATCATACTATTACCTTACCGGACAAGTTTGTTTTCTTAATTTGAAGTGTACAGTAAAGAAGATTCACTGTATTAGGTGTAATGTAAAGCAAAAGGGTTTTTAATGTCGATGAACTACTTTTACATTGGCATTTTTAATATTAAATAAATGTATTCAAACACTACTACACTATATTAAATTATATTTCAATACTTTCAACGTCTTCGTGATCGTTTTCAGATCTTCCGCACGTAGTATTGGTGACGGATGCTCATGGGCAGCGATCATGTTGCATTTAGGGTGCATGGTCTTTTGACCACAACTTACTTCCGATAAATAGTTCAAAGTGTATCAGCGTCCTAGTGGAAGAATATGTAGAGCTAGTTGCGTCGTTATGTTGAATAATTACCGCCTTGTTTTCTTTACTAGGCATTAAGGTGCATGGCCTTTAGATCGAGCTTCGTCCTTGGACTACTTGTACGATAATTGCACTGCATCACGATATATTGTGGTGGCGCCTCCCTACTGCCTCTACCCTGCCGTTCGTTCGTGCACTCAAACAGTAATCAGCTTATCGATTTTGTTGTTACCTACTTTATAAGTTATTTTCGAGTGCGTTGCTAGCTTATTTCCAACTCGGTACGTTCACGTGTTTCGGTTGATGAATGATTTGATAAATATCTCGGCAAACATAAAAATTCCCTTTTGGCAATCGATTTTATGTTGGATATTGTTACATACTTGGCCGTTAAATTAAGTAGTAATTATAGATTTCATTAATTATATCAGTATGAACACGACATATCACTTCATACGTTCAAATACCTATGTACGTGCTTCAAAATATAACGTTATAATAATGTGTAGGTATAATTATAAATGACTGTCAGATTACTAAATTTACTAATAATAATACCTAATTAAAATAGTTATTTTTATGATTTCAAAACACGTATTTTAAATATACTGCATTAGAACCGTAAACCACATATTGAGTCGGAATCTAACTACTAGGAACCGCTAGTACATATTAAAATAGATAGAAACGAAAGAAAAAGCAAAAGAAAAATATATGCAATAGAGCTTGCGTGTTTTAAAATCCGTTGGCAAAGATTGCTGTAGGGATTCTCTACTTATCTCAAAGACTCAACGAGCAATCCGCTCAAACTGTTCATTATAAAGCCTTTTGCTGCGAAGAAATCCAATAAAAAAGTAAGTTTCGCCGACTTCAACTTCAAACTACGATATTAAAAGAACTTTAATATTAATTATTGTTGCGCAACAAAGGTTTTTGAATTATTAAAAGATTCGTGATTGACTCATAATCCTCGGGTCTCTTCAGTGAATAATTTGTGTTTTTGTCTAAATGCAGATTACGTGATCATCACTGAAGACCATAGTCGTCGATAACCTATTTCATATACATCCGAAGTTCCTCCTGAATCTTAACATAATATAATATGGGATTACAGATGATATTAGGCTTATGTTGGATTATAACTTACATATACATACATACATAATGGCGGTATATTGCTAATACAAAAAAAATATTTAAGGTGGTGTCAATGATTTGCGGGTTAGTTGAGATAGTTTCCTATCGATACTTAAATCTACATACGATTATCTCCTTAATTATCCACGTCTTACTAGATTTCTGTGAGCTGGATACAAGAAATATTCTGGTCATTACAATATATGATATAATTAGGCAATAATACTATAATATAAATCAACTATTCGTTACAAATTTACTATTATTTACTAAAATTACTATTACAAATATGGTGTACCTGTATAATAAATGAATATGATTTATAAACATAAAAATGTGTTAAAATTAAATAACTCTACATCGTTTTCCGGACGATTTCATCTGAAGGAAATAAAAACGAAACATTGTAAATATATGTATATGTCGTTATAAGAAGTGTTCAGTCAGTCTAAAGATTTTTTGAAAATCCAGCTAAACATGTGGGAAAGTCATGTTTTAAGTATATGTGCATTGTTGGTTTAAGTCCCGAAAATGATATCAGCACCTGGTCATAACATTGTTTGTAGTTTTTCTACTTTGTTATGTATTAAAAAATAGATTTTTGGTTAAAAAATGAACTTTTTTAATTATAACAATGATGTCGCACAATTTCGGATGCAATAAACATTTTGTAGTGTATTTACGTAAAATTTTAAGATTTACTGATATAATGTTAATGCTAGGTCACCTTAGAAGGTAAGATATATTTTACTTTCCCGTTTAACAATGCTATCTTATTATACATTATTGGTCGTATTAAGAACATTTACAGTATTTTAGTAAACATTAGAACATCTACAATATTAACCACATTATATATTATAATACATTTTCTGCATGTTTTATTTTTATTGTAAAGACAACACTGTCAAAAACATTAAAAGGGTATAAGCATTTACAATAAATTATTGTCATTTACAAAATAATGTGTAGATTTATGTCAAAACGAGCAAGCATTAAAGGTTATTTGTTGTAATATCGAACTTAAAGTTTATTACATGGTTTTGTCCAAGCAATGGACGAGCAAACATACAGACACTTCGACCATAAAAAAGATTTCAGCTCAACAATACGTTTGTCACGGACTTTGACGCCATTTTCTCTATATTTATTAAAAAACCAACGTAAAGTTGTGTCGTTTTTGATGTAATTATGTATTTGGAGATAAGTATAAACACGTGCTTACGAATATTTGGTCCCACTGTAACCCTTTCCCAGTATTAATTATACGTTACATTATTATTTCTTTTTTAGATGTATATTTCTAATCTTATTTTTTTGTTTATAATTTTGTAGTAATATTTTTATTTACTACCATAATTTTTATGGAGCAAATCAGCAAAAATATGCATGAGCTGTTAAATATTCCTTTTTTTATTTAAATATCACTACCACACAAAACTTCATTGAAAATAATATGGTGATTGGTGAGCTCTTGGCATCTCCAGAGCTTCTGGTGGTCATTGGCTCGGCGGCTGAGCGGTCAACGGGAGGGCTGCGGCTGACGACGGGGCGTATTATCGATTTTCGTACCTTGTCGCACGGTAGGAACGCGATGACGGTCTCGCGGGGAGTCTGTGCGTGCTGGATGCGGGGTGAGATCGGCGCTGTCGTAAGGTGCGGGACTCCGTCATCTGTGGAGGGCGGTCATGGGCTCGCGGCGGCGGCTCGGCGCGTGGCGCGTGCGAAAGGTCGCGCGGCGGGCCGGGCACTGCCCGCCCGCGGCCTGGGTATTGATCGGTGCGCGCGCAGGCCGCCGCCCTCGCACATGAATGGTCCCCGGTGCGGGCTCACGTGCTCGCTGCCCCTGCTCGCTGCTGCCGGCTACGACGCGACGCCGACGGCTCGATGCCTCCGTGGCTCGGCGTAACATCCCCATGGACGCAGGGCTCCATCGACGTAGTTCGACATTCTTAACAATCATTCCCACGGTGGCTTTTGTTACACAGCTCGTGTTATTTTTGCGGTTGTCACAAAATGTATAGTCGTTACAGAAGGACGTCTTAATTATCGTAGTATACTTGTATGTAGAAATCATTATTAACATAGATGATGCAAAAAAAATAATCGAAGTTTGGGTGTAATATTTATTTACTTTCGAAATGTTTTCAATGGCATGTTTATATCGATTGTTTGTCCAAAAATATTTTTATTACGATGTCAAACTAAATAAATTATACCTAATATACCCTTTTATAATAGGCATTAGCCTATTAAAAAAAGCTTGGTTCGTCACGTATTCGGTACAATTGTAGAGCTAAGTCAAGTGCGCTGATATATTGAGAGCAGCTGATTAAGAGTGTTCCTGTAGTTCAGTGTACAAAAGCCGCAACCCGCAACCACCCTCAATGCGTTTCGATTACCCTGCGTCTCAACGAGCGCTTCACTGTGCAACTACACTGAAATGCTACGGCAGTGACTACAACAAATATTCTTTATTGTACGTGTTCGCAATTTCGCATTTGATATCGGGTAGGTTTCAAAAATATTCAAACGCTTCTTCATCTACATTTAGGTGCAACGTAAAATATCTGCGTGTGAAAAAATAATTTGATATATTTGTATTATACATTGCGTCATTTTTCAAATCAACATGATTGCTATATACAACGCATGTTACATAAACAATTTTATCAAATAAAAATACATTAATAAGAGTCCACATACTGATTTAACTTTATCTAACATATAAAATAGAGAAGAGCTAGTGTGGAGATAGTGAAAGAGAGAATTAATAAATAGCAAAAATATTAAGATGCTTGGAGAGGTGTATAGACGTTGATTACTGCTTCACAAATATTTTATTGAAAAATTAAGTAAAATTCGGTATTTAGTTTTCCATTCATTTATTAGAATTAGAAGTTTAGTAACAATTCTAAGAAAAAAATAGTTATAGCTTAAAATGCTTTTGAAGTAATGACAACTGGTTTTTAAGGGTGATATTCAAATATTATTTCATATAAACTACAACTGTTAACTTATTTAAAACTGTACGTACAGTAGTACGTAGTAACATTACACTAATAACATTTTATGTCGGAATTATTAATGGCGGAAGTATAACGAAGTCTAATGAATATTTTGGATTAAATTGTATGAGTTTTGAATTATCCTTGTATAAATTATAATTTTGAAGCTACTTTGATCGTAAATAATATTACAAAAACTACGAAATCTTTAATAAAAAATAAATTCAAAGATATACAAACCTATAAGTTCACACAGGTTTAAGTATAGCCACAGCAGTTTTTTTTACTATAAACCATTTTCAAAAAAGTGTACACGAAAAATGAATATTCGTGCTTTTCACTTATACATTTCCTGCCTCATATTGTTGCTGGATAAAATAGGATGCACTTTACAACGCCTTCCAACGAGATGTCGTGAGTAGCGGGTCCTTGAGTGCTACGCGCTACGGACTTTGGCAAATAAAGGAAATATAATTAAAAACCATACATTGTACGTTTTTGTGTGAAGAGTAAGAATTGAGCAAGCACACCAATTGATGTTAAGTAGTCTCTGCCCATGGACATCAACATGCAACCTCAAACCGAACTGAAGTCCCATTTGACTAAGTCGCTTGTCGAAGCCCAAAAATTGCTTCACGGTGAATCATGAGTCCTGACGTTGGAACCAGCCTGGGTGAATGTAGTTCTTCTACCATCGATTAAATTTTGATCATTAATAAGAAATGACATTGGGGTGAACGGTATTGATGATGATTTCATATTTTATAATATGTAAAATTGAAAATGTTTGGTTAGTAAAGCAATAGATATGTATATAACACATAATTGTAAGTATCGAGAAAGAAAAATCATTTTTTTGTAACGACTTTATGTTAAGCACTGTTATCTCCCAGAATCTATATAATTTAATCTGTGTAGACCAAGACTGATGCCTAAGATCTACCTCAATTAAGTTTCTACTCTCGAAATCACAGTACAACAGCGGTACATTTTGCTAAAAGGCATAAAAAGGGGCTTAAATGAGTTTGAAAGTTTATACTAAAGAATAACCATTGTATACAAAGGGATAAATATTGTAGAGAAATGTAAGTATGATTAAAATGAATGTAAGTGTCATTAAAAATGATACAGTTCGTTTACTAAATGGCATTGACATTTCGTTTCTTACTGCTGTTATTAAAGCCTTGAAAAATATTTCATAAAGAGTACCTATTCGCCAAGAACGGTTTGTGAATACATAATAAAAAAATCCTACAAAAAGCTCCAGCGGCCAGCATAGTGTTGTACTCTCGTGAAGCACTCTCTAAGGGATGCAGGTTGATCGAACTGAGGCTTGCTATGACTATTGTAAACTGAACCCCACAAATAGGCTTTTATTTCACGATACAATCGAGTTTCGTATTAAATACGTATCAAGGAAATATATATTATATACGGGACAGACCCGATCGTAATAAATACTTATAAATAAGACTAATAAATTATATAAAATTAGGGTTATCGTTATTCTTTTTAACTAAATCTTGTAACTAAGACCGTATCTACGTTCTTTTACAAAAGGTTGGTTGGACAAATGAAGTTTAATTTGGTTTTGGGACTATTATTATTTCTTATTAGAAAAAAATACTTAGTAAATAATAGTTGAATGGAACATTTGGCAAACATTTGTAAACAAAATTGTTCCAATAACCGTATCGACAAGCAAGGCGCTCTGCGTCGAGTCAGTTTGCGGTCTCGCAATCGTAGACGAAAAATGTTAGTTCAACTGTTCGATACGAATTATTTATTGGCTTCGACCTCAAGTACCGCAGTGGAGTTTAAGGTGTATCTTTCAATATTATTCGTCCCTAACAATTTTCAGAATGTAAGTTTATATGTTTTGTTATTGGGTACTTGTCGTCTGTATACTTTTAACGAAACTCATATTGTTACCTAATTAAAGTGATACTTTAGATGATTAGATGGATTACCTTTTAAATCTTTTGACGCATGCTCTTTAGTTTAGTTTAGTTGGAAGAAAATTCGTAGGTAGATACTTTATTTTCTAGATAAAAATTATGACTTTAGTTTGCTCCGAAATATAATGAATTTTCGCGTTTGTAAAACAGGATATCTCATTTTCTAATTTTATTACATGAAATTATGTATTATAATGGTTATTTATAATAAATTATTTTATTTCGTTGTTTTTGTAAAAAAAATCTTGATGACGTGGCATGTAATAGTGACCCATAAAATAAAGATTTAACAGTATATTATAATATGGAATAAGCAAGTTATAAATTATGAATACGTTAAAATTGTACAAATATAATAGACCTAATAATTGTACATCCAAATAGGTACCGATTTATTTATTTATCTAGGTATTACGTTAAAAATAAACCTATGCTAAAGGTGGTAGAGCCGTTAGAGCTCGCCCGGGGCGGTACCACCGCCACCCTCATAACCCACCGTAAAGCAAAATGTTCTTCATGTATTGTGTTTCGGTTGGGGAGGTGTGGTTGCCGGATA
>DWON01010294.1:0-10867 GCA_018251015.1 Phocides pigmalion okeechobee
TTGCTTTACGGCGGGTTATGAGGGTGGCGGTGGTACCGCCCCGGGCGAGCTCTAACGGCTCTACCACCTTTAAAAATATTATTTTAATATTATACTGTTATAATATTATTTTATTATAACAGGACGAAACATGTTAATAACGATTGCTGTTTAATCAATGGATTGGTCATTACACTCGAAGACTTACAACTAAAAGTGTCCTACATAAGATCATACTACTGTATGATAATAATTGGCAATAACATTTTTTCCATTTGGCATTATGTCAAAATACGACCCCATGTCTAGAAGTATAATAGCTTAGTGCATATTTACATGACGCGGGTTTGTATAGAGCTGTAAGTTAGAATTTACGTGGGTGGAAGATTAGAAGACAAGAAAACCATTCTGAAGTTTATATGATTTAAAAGTAATATTATTGTGGAATTTGTACATTTTACTCGACTTCGCCTTGACCACAAGCCATGCAACTAGTTCGAAATATTGGCAATCAAAAATAAAAAATAGCTATACGTGAGTACTCGGTACATAGTAAAACATTCTGAAGTTGGTCTCTAAGCGCTAAATTTGTTTCCTTCGTCAAATGCGGTGATGTTATTGACTCCCTAATTATTCCGTGACGCTGACTACTTACCATCAGGCGGACTGCCTTGTCATTAGACTAGATACTACGATATAGTTTTCTTCAAACAATGTACATAAAATCCTTCAAATCCGGTGATGCATTGAAGCCTCCTTTGGCGTTCAAAACATTCTGTGACGCTGTCTATTTACATTTTGGTAGCCGCTCTGCCTCTTCATTAAATAAAACGCTACGATTTAAGTATTTTGGAAAGATGACAAAAAGTTCTCTATTAAATCCAGCGCTACAATGACGACTTCTCTGTTCTTGCTAAATTTCTCTATCGTTAATTTATCATCAAATCAAATCAAATTTCACCTAGTCATTCATCAAATCAAATCAAATTTCCATTCTACGGAACAATATGGTAGGTCTGTGTTCCGTTTAAAATATGATCTAAAAAAGCTGATCATCAAATCTGGCGACGCAATGACTTTTCTATTGTTGCAAAAATTATGCCAAATTAGTCTGTTTAAGTAACATTATCGTGGAATTTATACATGTCACTATATATGTATATGTCTATGGCTATATACATATATAGTAAAATTTACCTTTAGTACAGGTTCAGGTTAAGCCTGCCTCTCCATAAGTCGTAGCCATAGAAAATATCTGTTGTCGTGTTTGTTTTTGTACAAAGCGACGTTTCGTCACACTACCCACGCATACGTACAACGTTACGTCTAGGTTTTCAGTATAAATAACTAGGCAGATGAAAGAAAAACAAAAAACAACTGCAAACATTTAATTTCAAACGTACTGTATTTTTTTATTTGAGAAGATTAGGAAACGAGCATTCAAACCACCTGATGTTAAGTAGTTGCAGCCGATAGATACTCGAACGTAGTTGCGTTGCTACTTCTGAAGACTAAGATGGTCGGCTCGGTTCAAAGTGTAACCGGCAACCGCACTTCTCCAACCGAAACACAAGTAATGTGTTACGACGGATTATGAGGGCGTTATCCATGAGGGATGAATCTTGTTCAAATGTCAAACGTCAACTCATTAATACTTATAATAAATAACAGATATTTGAAATTAATATTTTATTACTTCCTTTTATTTGACATCCATGTTGTAAAAAGAACTAATTTTGTGTAACTTATATTATAATGCTAATAATTATCAAATGGCTTAAGTATAAGCTTACCAAAGAAATATAGACAAATTCATACGTACATACCGCCACTAAAAATCATTGTCCTTTTGGCCAATGTAGTTTATAATTTAAGTTGAAGGATAGACTATCAACAGTTTTGTTCAGTTGGGCATATTTGTGTTTAGAAAAATAATTATAGCTTAGTAGTAAGATCATGATGATGACAGAGTATCTGTGCGATGATGAAAAGTGCAAAGTTGATAAAAATGATTTATCATTTGCTAAAACGATGAAGAACATCGTTGAGAACATCAGCACGCCTGATACCTCTACAACAAGTTCGAAAAAGTGTATGAAATCTATAATTCTTCACTCGACCAGCGTCTAACTATGACCTGATCTTTCTCATAATTGGAGGCCCGTGGTCAGCAACGTACTGAATTGATTGAACTGACCGTTCCGTATTGAATTGGCCCCAAATGCGCACACTAAATTTAACTCGCTACTTTCGACAATCGACATTTAAAGTACTAGACGTCTATAGAAACATATTTTCTGAAAACGGGTTAGCTGTCGACATTTTGCTACTATATTTCCGTAAAGTCAGCATTGGAGTTATTAGCTGGAGTCTCTCTACTTACCTTGTATAGCGCACGGAACCATACTCGTATTGTTGTTTATTCATAATGAGCTCGTGTCTATACAGTTATACGCAATTCGTGTCATGTGAATAAGAATGGCGGGAAAAAAGAAGTCGTTTTGTCAAGCTAATTAAACGCATGGTTGTTTGTATGCAACGTGATGGTAACAAACAACGATTTCTTCTTACTTTAGGGATGAACGATATCACGTACATATCGAAAGTTTTACTCGATATCGCTTTGGTGTCGAATAAAAATTATCGACACTTACTAGTAGCAAGCTCAAAAAATCGAGAGTAATTTGTATCGAATAAAAAGTATACATACTTACTAATATTAAACAAAATGTAACGATAATAACTCGTATCAAATAAAAAGTATACATACTTACTAGTACCAAACAGAAAGTATCGATAGTAACTCGTATCGAATAAAAAGTGTCGATTCAAACTCGTATCGGTAAGTTATTCATATACCATGGAATTAGAGGTAAAAAATACAACACTAAATACACTCTTCCTAGTTTGTTTATGGCATAATTTAATTTTAAACATATACGTATATTTTTTTTTTTTTTGGATTGTTCCGGAAACAATATACAAGCTATTTTTTTCATGTTTATCAATACTTAGCATACCATGTACGCCAATTAGGTAAAGAGTATTCGATTCCAGTATTTTTGAACCGTACGTATTTGTTACTCGGTCGTGAAGTATCGATGCCAAAAGAAAAGAATCTAGTAGAATGAACTCAAACTTGCATGTCATTATTTTGTGACGATAAATAATTAAAAAACGAAACGTATGTTTTTACTGAATGAAACGTGTTTGGTTTTTGCTTAACAACATGAAGTCGCATGTTCAAGTTTTTTACGTTTGATAGTACATTATGTTTTCAGCATTTTTTATATTTCTATACTATATGGATTTTTGTTATTTATAGTATCTGTACAAATAATTATATCATAATGTAATATTTGATTTTAAACTAAACAAATACACCTTAATTGACATAAAGTTAACTTATAACAATTATCAGATGTTTATATCAAGGCCACCCAATGCGCCTTCCATCTAGGGGGCATATAGTTATTTCAAAGGAAACGAAATATGAGGGAATTCTCAAAATTTCTTACGCGGATTTCTATTACTGTTATTAACTATAAATCACATTTTGCAATCATTTTTTTTATGGGGAGTCACCATTTAATTTTTGAATTCTTTGCTAGTCTTTTCGCCTTAGTCTCGTCTCGCTTAGCTTGACTAGTCGTAAAAGTTGTAAAAGAGTAAGTATACCTCAACTATTCAATAAAAATTGCATCAAACGATTCGTCCATTTGCAACGTACTTGAGTCATACGGATTGTCCCTATTTTAAGCCCCTTGTGTGCTTTTGTTTTCAATATTCGCACGCGTGGATACGTCAAAGCATTCGGTGTTCTAATTACATAATAATTTCAATAAAACCGTTAGGTGTGACTCGCATAGAGTTATTATACATAGAGTAGAGGAGCCATAGGTCGGCCTATGAGTCCGAGTGTCCAAGAAATAAAAGAGGGAAGATGAGACAGCCATACTTATCTTTGTCTAATCACACATACGCAGAGAAATAACCATAACGCGTTTTAAATTTAAAAACTTTGAACATTTTTAGCACTTCAAAATATTCATGGGTTTTTTTTATGGAAAAAGGAAATCGGTTTGACAATTTCCATTATCCAATTTGATCCAACTAACTAAATCAGACTTTCAGTAAAAATGACGATTGAACACTATGCACGCGCAAAAAGGCTGGCTCTCCTACTGTATGTAAAATAACTGTATGGTTACTTTTGCCGTCTACACCCACAGGACGATCACATAATTTATTCGTTATGCCAACAGTCTATTGTTCTATGACCTTTATTTGATTTGATCTGCGAGTCATGTGCAAATTTCGTCAATGATTTCTTCTTAGGCGATAACCTGTGAAATGCTTCAGAGAGGTATATCATGAAGCCTTGTGAACTTGAATATGGACCAGCAGGTGGAATATATGGCGTTCGTGACCCATACACAGAAACACAACTCACATTCACAAAGCTTCAATATTCTCTGAAGTATTTTTCGAGTTATTGTCCGAGAGGGAATTGGCCGTGGAAATCTGTTACTGATTATCCGTACATTTATCCACCGAGATCAATCTATTACGTCTAAGTTTTTTAGAAACAACTTCAAATATTACTTATTGTATTTTTTTCTGAATTTAAGCTTGCAGTTGTTCATCAGTAGCAAGTTCCAAATAGGATAGGCGTTTTATCTGATGACAATGCGTTGTTACTTCAAGTCTAAATGACTCCATTAATATGATATGAATCGACTACATCTTTCTAACCAGACGCAATATAATTTATTATGTTAGAAATGGGTGAGGCGATTATACCTACCCCATTGAAAACTGAAACAGCTGCGTGCATTAAAACAGGTACTACCTACCAGCCATCTATCGAACTCACGACAACTTCCGACGTTGTTTAAATTTGTAGATATGTTTCGATTACCTTTTATATGTCTCCATCTCAGTCAGATTGTAGTATCTAAAGACGATCATAGAAAACTTATTACATCTGCATTCGAACACTTCCAGCACACAACGTCGGAGCGTTACTATATCCTAAAAATAATTGACTCATAAATTAAATACGTCTTATATTCCAGGTCTTATAGGTGGACAGTACTCTCCCGGTTTCCTGACGGACTTGGTGCGGGAGATTCGTGATGCTGCGCGGATGCGGGAGGAGGCTATGTACTCGAGGATACGAGCTATGGTCATCGAGAGGACTGACGTACGTTAATATCTAATAATGTTTCTATATATTACTGGCAAGATTTGTACATAGAATGCTTGTAATTAATCAATACAATAAGCCCAGAGTCATCATCATGGTGACAATATGTCCTCATGGAGTTGCAGCACTAACGATTTAAGCAACTTTTTTATGTAACAAGAGTAGTAAACGAGCATGCAAAACCTCCTGATGTTAGGTAGTCGCAGATATCCACGTACAACCACAAACACGTCAAACGTAGATACGTTGCTACATCTGAGGAGTAAGATGGTCGCCTCGCTTCAAAGTGTAGCCGGCAGCTGCACCTCTCCAACCGAAACTGAAGTAATGCTTTACTGCGAACTATGAGGGCGACGATGGTACCACCCGGTCGAACTATAGTTCTCCCACCTTTATGACTCGGCTTTAGGCGGCCTTTAGGGTTCAATGTAACGAGCATTTAAAAAAAAAATTAAAAAATCTTGCATTTACGTTGAACGAACATGACTTTATGTCATGATTGATTTTTGGTATTTTTAAGCTACTTCAAAGTATTTGGTGCATAAAAAGTTTTTTTTTTTAAATTGGGCGAGAAATTAAACAGTTAAATTAAAAATAGTAATTCAGTCGTCGTTCGAAATAGATGTTTCTAATTGTTAGTTTATGCATCTAGGTAATGACTGGTTACATGTATGAAAGAAAAATAATGTTAGTCTATTACCTGAACGAAGCTGAGCCGGGTCGCTAGACTTCTTCTTCTTTCGTGTCAGCATGACTGGTTATTAAAGGGAGGTGCAGTTAAGGAGTTAATTGGAGAAGATTAGTACGGGGTGAGGGGACTTAGAGATAAGTGGGAGAAATTCATGCCGTATTGAAAAGATTGCTCAATCAGCGTAGGTGGGCTAAGGCTGATTGTCCAGGGTGCGCCGGGCGAACATGTCACGTCGCGCCACTCGACAAGGCTCTTTCCACGCACCCCGGGTCGTTAGTTAATAGTATATAATGGGTCAAATTATTAAAAATAAATAAAAATTAAAAGAGAAATAGATGTAGAAATAGAACTAGATTTACAAAAGTAAAGTTTCGTACGATTGCGACGATGTATGACGTAACAAATATATATTAGGAGTTCGTCAATATCAGACAGTACACAGTACAATATTGCATTGAAAGTTAGCACGTACAGATCATATTTACCGAACGTCCTTTTCAAAATAACTTGGCTCCGTTCCACATATGCGTCGCTGTCTCGCATTCCGAGGTTCAACGACACAGCGATCTGGAGTATTGAGGAAGTTAAGGACGTTAAATTAATGACTTATTTATTAGGACTGAAATATCTTGTTTCATCTATATTTACGTATTGCACCTTTAGTGTAATAGAGACATATTTCGAAATTTTAAGATTTTTTGTTTGAGTTGGAATATATTCGTTATAGAAGGTACAAAAATGTATATCGCTTCTTTGCTTCAATAACGTGACAAGTTTGAAACCTAAAGTTTTTTAGTTTATTTGATAATTGAAATCTCCGTGTTCGATTTGCGATAGCTAAGGTGTTAAATTTTTGTACGTAATCTACAATAAACGTTAAAATAATACACAATTAAGTAAAATAATTTTTTGTAAGTAAAAAAATGCTCTATTGTCAAATTTTGATTTTTGAGATTACACGTTATTGAAGCAAATAAAAATAAGCGATATATGTGTATTTCATATGGACATGGAAGGTACATCATGTGAATGAAATTATGTAGTCACAAATGTACTGACTTACAAAATGATCCAAGGCTGCTATTTTTTTATTACAAGTGATCTTTTGTATATGAAATTGAATTAGCAGATAATAATGCAGTCTACGTATGGTACTGGTACTAATTACTACAAAAAATAATTTATACAATCTGTATAATACATAATTTGGTATTATTGTAAAAATAAGGAAAACATTGCTCGCTATGTACAAATTACTGATGTAATTAGACTTTAATTTCAGACAGCACAACATGCACTGTATTTGTTGTGAAATGCGTTTGTCACTATACTAGTTACATTTTTTATGTTCTGATGCATATGCGAAGTCACTTTTGATATCGACAACTGGTTGGAGAACTTATGGAAAACCCACAAGCATGAAGGTTTCTCTACGAGTTTTCCTTCACTTTCAAACCCACACAATATCAAAAACTTAAAGAGGTTGTCGATGTTGTGTGCGTATTAAAATTTATACCACAGCTTGATCAATCAGTAAAAAAGACAGATTGTGAACAGTAAATTATTTTTATTTTTATCTATATAGAAAACTTTTATATTGTCGCAGAACTCGTTCGCGGTCGAGGTCGCGACGACGCTCTCGCTCCCGCTCGCGGCGGTCGCGCAGCCGCCACCGCGCCAAACGCTCACGGTCACGCTCGCGACACCGCTCTCGCCGCTCCCGCTCGCGTCATCGACACCGCACCAGGTAACAGCATTCATATATACACTAAACCAGCGGTCGACGGCCTACAAGCTCTCGAGCTTACGTACGATATTTGGTTTTCTAACCCTTATTCGTGTGATATTAAGGAGGTACAGAATAATTAACAAATAAACGTGATTTATCTCCAATCTAATGAAACTCAAAATCTCTTCCCATTAAATCAATGATCATTAAATTTTAGGGAACTTTATCACTTGATTTTGATGAAATTCAAAAGTTTTCTCAACCGCTAATTACAATTTGTGGTAATATTTATTTATGCGAACATACTTTTTCAAATGACTATTACAGGGTTATAATTATAGATGTTCAAGTTGAAAAACAGACAAAAACTTGTAAGTCAATGATATAATTTGAAGTTAATGAATGTGTTGTTTTCTTCGCAGGTCTCGTTCGCGTCATCGCAGTTCACGTCGCTCCCGGTCCAGATCCCGTCACCGCAGTTCACGCTCAAAACGAGACCGCTCCCGTGACCGCAAAGACAAAAAGGATTCGAGTGAGAAAGACAAGGAAAAGAAGGAAAAATCTAAAACACCGCCAAAGGAAGTGGAAAAAGAAAACAAGGAAGAAACTAAACCGGACCCAGTCGAAACTAATGGCACTGGATCCGATATAAAATCTCTGGTCTCAACACCAACGGAAGAAAAGGAGAGGGAAGTAGAGAAGGAGCCTGAAAAAGAAGAAACTAAGGAGAAGGAAAAGAAAAAGGACAGGTCGCCGTCGAAGAAAAGAGATCGCTCGCGTTCGAGAGACAGGGACCGCAAACGATCGCGCTCTAAGCGTAGATCTAGATCTAAGTCTCGTAGAAAACGTTCGCGCTCACGTAGACGATCCCGATCTAGAGACAGAAAGCGGTCTCGCTCTAAAGATAGGAAGCGGACGAGATCGCGCGATAGGAAACGATCTCGTTCTAGGGATAAGAAGCGATCGAAGTCCAGGGACCGACGGCGCTCCAGATCTAGAGACAGGAAACGCACGCGCTCGCGTGATCGCAAAAGATCCTCCCGTTCAAGAAGTCGAAGGTCCAAGAGTCGCTCCCATAGAGATTCCAAAACACCACACGATAGGAAATCCCGCGAACACAGCCCTAGTCTTCCTACAGTGGTTGAGGAAAAATTCAATATGACACTTGAAACTAATTTGGGGAATGAAAAGAACTCACCAGACAACATGGACATTTCCAACTCCCCATGATGTACTGTGAACCATCAGCAAACACGATAAGTGTCCCACATTGCCTTACCTTAACAAACCTCATGTATTTTAATGAATTTTAGTTTGTCATCTTGCTGTATGTTTCTTAGTGAAGATTTTCACATTGTAATTAAGAATTAATAAATAAATTGCATAAATACATTGTCGATGTTTTATTGATAACAATTTTAATATCATCAATGACAATACGCAACAAAATTTAAAATTGCGACATATTTATTTCAAAATATTGTGAAATGACAATTTCCTGTGATGAAATAATATGAAATTCTATAGCATATACTATGGGTTTCCTCGTGTGATAGGTATAATTTTATAAATAAAGTTTTTTTCAATATAAAGGTTAACATAGAATTTATTTCAAATATGGTTTGTGTATAAATTCAGAATACATGCGTTTGCGTATAAAAAGTACTTACAAAAACTATACTATGTTTTTAGCTTTACATCATATCCAATCGTTATAGGTCTGTACAATGAAACAAAATTTTAAGTTAATTTTATGCTTTCATCACGCAAATAAGCAATCAATGATGAAAAGTTATGACGAAATTACATGCTAGCAGAGTTCAGTTTTATGTTATTAGTACTACATACTATTACAAAACTATGTATTGTTAAGTATATTAATGTTTACTCACACATGGTAAATAAAGAAACAGTGCTTATCAACGTAACAGATAGCTGGAACGGAGATATTTAACGAACCGAAGTAGACCTATTGACCCATCACAATCCATTAGTTTGGTTTTATACGTTTCAAGCTTACTTTACGTATCCTTTGGTTACGAAAACAGAAAATGGTGCATGTGTGAGGATGAGGGTGCAATAATAGCATTGTACATTGGCTCCGTATGCTGCGTCCGCTTAACTTTGCATTGTTTTATGATCCAACGTAACCCAACCTATCCATTGCTATAGTGACTCAACTGCATTTTCTATTATTTCAGTTCATTCATTAATTATATTTTAATGATGTATAAATTATATGTATTTTATTACTTTTATTACTTTTATCAGACAATTCTTACAGTTCATCAGTTCAGTAATAGGTAAAAGAGGATCCATAGTTGCAGATTACTGCCGCATGGACGGATATGTAATCTACACCAAACGAGACAGTCAGCAGCTATACGGAAATACAAACTCATTTTATATAAATATTTATATTGCATAATGTTGTGCATTATTGAAAATTTGCAATTTGTTGTGAAATAATTCAGATGCATAAAAGTGAGCGGGTCCCGTTGCTTTCTGACATTGTTCTGTTGACTTGCCTTGCATTGAGATTTAACACGAGATTTAAAATGTTATCTAGACATCAAGATATCATACGTAGTGTTCAAGAAGAAAATGACACATTATCTGAATGTTCACAAAACTTTTGTTGGCCACCTTCTACGTCTAAATCGTTAGACAAAAGTAAGTTTAAAAAAAGATCCCGTGATACTTCTAGGATAATATCAAGAAACCGAACTACAAAACTGTTGCAAGGAAATACTTTTAAACTACTAAGACGTGTTAACCAAGCGTTCAGGATTAATCATTCTGGGAAAAATGTTGCTATTGAACTTGACGGTGAATTCGCCATCAAAATTTATTGTCCGTTATATTTAAAGAAAGACGACGTAAGACGGGGCCGTACCGGGGACGAAAGACTTTATAGTAGTGATCAAGCAAAAATTTGTAATAAAGATATAAATAAATTGAGAGATATGACTAAGGACTCATGTGCAGATGAAGATGGCGAAATCACCATAATTGAACCTCTTCAAGAGAACAATGATACCGCCTTCTCTTCATTAGATACAGATTGTGCAAAAGAAGATTCTAAGGAACGGTTCCGTGAGATGTCAAGAGGCCGCACCGGGGGAAAATCTCGTATGAGGGCACGAGACCATTCTAGGAAATGATCTCGTGAGAAATCAAGATGCCGGTCAAGGGGGCGGTCCCGCGATAGGTCAAGGGGTCGTTCCAGAGGAAAATCTCGTGAGAAGTCAAGAGACCA
>DWON01010295.1:0-10867 GCA_018251015.1 Phocides pigmalion okeechobee
GAATCATAATCCTTCCCTTCCCGCACGTGTTGTAAAAAACGTGCAATACTCTGTCTGGTGCTATCTGGATTAAAGAAATACAAAACGTTGAACTATATCAAGTGCACAACCGTTTTGCGGCCGAAAACAGTTTTAAATATACCACACTGACAGCAATTAACACGTCGATGCGGGAACTTGGGCATCAGGTAGGCAGCAACCGATGTGAATCTACGACTATTAACAATGTGGAGTCGATCTATTGTTACGAGATCACTGCAACCTCATCAAGGAAGTAAAGTCTTGCTGCCTTCGCAGCAGTATCACAGCCGCAAGCATTTTCGGCTGCATAAGTGTAGCAATTGTGTTTTCGTATTTATGTTTGAAACCATTGCAAAGGCAGATCTTAAGGCTTAAGGGTGTAATTGGATTTTAATCGTTTTTTCAGTGCCCACTTAAAAGTTTTTGTTATTATACACCTATACATAATTTATTTTTAAATATGTAATTTTTTTTGTTTTCTGTATATGACAGCTGAATAAACCCTCTATCATCTAAATTTTTTGAGTTTCAACATTTTATATAAATTCTTTGTTTAAACCCTTTGGCATCCGAACGACAATGTGATGTATGGAAAATACAGGTATATACTACAAACGCAATAGCATACAAAGGCTTCGCTCGTGGCGCATATAAACCATTTCCATGAATTCTGCTTGCAAATCTGCGCGGTATTGATTTTGCTATGCCGCAAAAGGTCGTATTTTGGACGTATTTTGAAAATTAAGAAATTGACACCATTTCAATCTAAGAACAGTGATTATGATAGACGAAAAGAATAAACTTTGCTTAATTTTTACTATATGCTCATAACAAAAATGAAAATGATTTTATGTTCGCCATTTTGATTTCAAAAGCACTTTACTTACATGTTGTCAGAGGTCGGCTATATTTTCCGTCACTTTCGTTAATACACTATACAACACTGTTAAGTAGTTACCGGGTATGATGTCTCGTGTATGATAAATTCGTGTTATTAAGGAAAAATTACAATTTCCGAACCGCTACAGGTGTGTGGATGTATGCATCTGCGCACATCTCCCGAGCTACTGTCTCAGATCTCAAACCCACCAACTCCCACAAATCACTATTTGTTTGTATACAAGCGGCTGCCCGCGTTTTTGTTTACGTAGGCGTCTCTTTAAGGGTTTGTCCAGGTTTTATGACGGCAGAACGTTCTCGTGTATTTTCCTGTATTTGATTTATAAGTAAATAGAAAGCGGATGATGGTCGAAATGAATTACTATCTGATTTTTTATTTAATTTCCAATGTTTCTTTTTTCAAGGTATTTCATGTATAGCTGTCGGGAATGAAAATATATTGTTTCGTAGGATTGCTAACACGCGCAACGCTAAGGTTAACCGTGTGTTAAAATCTAACACTTAGGTCCGCACCCAGATCTTTTAAATTGACATAGATTTTTTATATAGAACGATTGAAATGAAACGTACATGAAATGAATTGATATTTATTGTAATACGTTATTGTTAACCGCACCGAAATCGCACAATCTGTTTCTTAGATTAGCGCGAAAGAAAATCACAGACAAAAAGAAAAAAATGAAATAATTATTTTTGTAGGTTCTACTGCGTTAATAAAGTTCCTTAATAATAGTTTTATACCATATATTATCCATGTACAGACTACTAGCAGTTATATTTTTTTTTTTTTATAGATTTGTGTATGAATGTTTGCGTTATAGGGGATGTAGCGTTTGGCTCTCGGTACGTTTCGTATCGTAGCGGTCAACGATTAATCGCTAGAATCGATTATTTTCGTTATTAATTTACAACACCAAAGTATGTCATGAGTATATGTAACGACTATAGTATCGAAATATGAATTCATTCAAGTTCTAAAATGATGTTGCTGTGATTCTAAATAAAAATTCCGAACTAAGAGTAGGATTTTAATGCAAAATTTGCCTCTCTAATAAAGCGTATCAACTCACATGTTACAAGATAAAGGATTTTTTTTTCTTGCGTTACATATACATTTAAAGTGTCAAATTTAAATTTCGTATTTTTTAATTATGTCTCTAACAAACGATAAAGATATCATATCCTACTCGGGCACTCATGTCTGACAGTGTGACACCCGGTGGGGGCAGACAAATGGGTTGGGAGTATTCTACTCTCGAACTTTCCCTTGAGAGGGCTTGAATCCCCCCGGACTGTGGTCATGCGACGAGACCTTTTAAATTTTATTATGCAAGTATCAAACTTAATTTAAATCTTAGTTTTTTGTACAAATTAATTGTAATTTTTACTGTCTCTGGCCTTTAGCGCCGACTACTCCCTCTTTCAAATATTGCTGAATCGGGTCGGATCGATTAAAGATCCATCATTCGTTCGTTCTTGCTTAGTACTGATGTCATTGTCGAATCAAGTCAATCTGACATCCTGATATCCAATATAACCTAAAATGTTTTGTACATTATATGCCGTTTTCTATGTCTTATAGCCAGAATATTAATTATTTATTACTATTTTTATGCTCATACAACAGCAATAGATATATTGGTAAAGGGACGCATTATAATGTCATCAGATTTGTTTTAGTTAATGTTGCATAATATTATTACAAGTTGATGATTATAATTTTTTTGTGTCGACTTTAATGTTAAATCGTGTTTGTTTAGAAGAAAAATGTAATTTGTATAACATAAAATGTAAAATATTGCCCAAAATTCATAAATACGTATATTAAATGAAAAATGACATTTATTTCTAGTAATCATAGTAAAATTATATTCGTTTTTTTTGTATTAAAAACAAAAAATATGAATAATGATTTAAAACAAGAATTTTTTTCAACAGACGATAATATTGTAGGGCTGTTACGTATTGACTCTTATGTAAATGAAGGCCCCGTGTTTGTTTGAACAAGAAATTACGTGATTTTTGTGTCAATTTAATGATATTGAGCGTTGTACGTTTGTGTTTTGTTGAGTAACAATGAAAATTTACGTTAATGTTTTGTTAAATGATAATCAATAATGAGTGTTGTCTTATGAAGCAAGTTAGTGAAACAAGTGTTTTTATATATTTCTAAGGAGTTCAATGAAACACATTTCCATTAAAACATTTAATCATTTGCACATATTGTCTTATACATTCCAAAAAAAATACAGTTACATTGTTGGAACATTAAACACAAAATGTAAGGATTAAAACACAACAATCTTCTCTTTTTTTTTGGAAGTGACACATTTTTTGTTTCAAGTAATTTGACATAACAATCGAAATATTGCGTAAAATTTAATTTAGTTTTCGGCGGGATTTAGATAGATATAAATGAATAAAAAATTATAATTTGTCATATTTTTTTTAAATTCTTACAATCGCACAATAGAAAAGTAGTATGTGTATGACAGGTCGAAACGCGCGAGTCATCATCTCACAATCAAGGTGAGGATCGCACCTCAGACAATGGTGGAGATTGCACCAATAGTACACAAAATTGTACCAAAATATAACAAACAGAAATATTAAATCTCTTGTGTGTAGCACTTCTCTTGCCAGTTGAAACATGGCTCTCATGAATCCGGGTCTTTGTCTGGGCCTGAAACAAGAGTAGCAGTAAATTAATATAATGTATTTATGATGCGAAATAGCTAATGGTGCCTTTAGTCAGAAGTCAAAACGTTCTGATTACTCGAGATGTGCTTCGCGTCTTGTGGGTATTTCCGCATTCTCTCCATAATCTTTGCTGCTCTTTCATATTTCCTACAGTGTACACTATATTTTACGTGCAACAGATTGGTAAAAATGTGTGTACGAAATAGATTCATAACAATAATGTCATCGTTGTTTTTTTTAATTGTTATTGTTATATATATTTTTGAACTATCCTTTGATTCTAATAGAAATATATGGTTTTCTTTTAAATTTTTATAGTATTAATATTAAATATAGAGATGCGTTACTGGCTGCACGATATATTAAGCCACTTTTTATTAAAATCAAATTGAAATGCGATATTTCATTATAAGGTATTTACTTCGATACAATTAATGAATGTCAATGTTATAAATCGATAAAGTGCGCAGCTATTAGAATAGTGAAAACAAATTATAATTTTAACGATGATTCTAATCCAGCAGTTGGTAATTACTAAATTAACAATTCAAAATTAAACATCATATTTGAAAATCTCTTTGAAACCATTACAACATAAGAATTACGGCTGATTAAGAGGGCGGCCATTTCGAACTATTACAATTTACGTATGACATAATTACTCACATCGTCGCGGCCGCTTGTTTGCCAGGCGCCGCAAATAATCGTCAATAAACGCGCCTAACTCCCTTTTGCTCTTCCTTTTTCGTCTGCGCGCGTACTTTGGAGGTTACAATAGCAGATAGACACCCCTTCGCAGGTGGAATGTAGATATTTTTATAAACACAAAGGTCACGCAGGGGCCGATCAATAAAGTAGTGCCTAATTTTTTAAATTAGGGTTGCCATGATAAAAGTGTGAAGTCCCACGTAAACAACTAAAAAATGATAATATCATTTTTCTATTTCGACATTTCTTTGTATAAGTCTCATATATATCGTTATTTTAGGATTTTTTTTTGTATTTTGAAAGATCAAAAAATACATATTTATTTTAGTGTTATAACTAAAAATTCTTTCTGTACTATTGAGTAAAATATTTTGGTCTTATATATTTATTGTTTTATCTGTACTAATAGTAGTACACTTTCAGGTGTAATCAGCTAATTTAATGTTATGATTATGACCCAAAACACTACAGAATATAAATAACTTTATTACAAAAATTATCAGTTATTATAATTATTATTTACTAATGTGTTGTCAGTATTTATCTGTATTGTATTATGACGTACATTTAAATGTCATTGCCACATTTCATTTTTGTGACAAATGACAATGTTAATGTCAAATTGTAAAAGCGAAAGTAACCGGACCGATATATATGGATACAGCACAGCTAACCGTATCTCCTCCAATGTCTACGGTTGCCTACGACGGTCTACGAGCGCCTACGTTATCCGTAGCGCTGATAATTATTACATACGTAAATTTAACTTAGCACACAGTATTGTAATACTCTTTTTACGTTTGTATAGACTGAGCACTTGGTTTTTGAGCGAAGTGCTATGTAAGTAGAGTATTTAAGTATTTAAGTGCTACAGTATTTTGGTTATTGGTTTAAATATATATTTTTCTGCTCAGTTCACTTGCTTGTTTTTTACAGAAAACGGTTTTTCATCTAAACAAGTTTTCTAGTGTACTGTGTTAATTTACTCTTTTATATAATTTATAGTATTGTAATGGCAAACACTATGAAAAAATTAAAAATAACTATCTGTAAACTGTGTTTATGAATAACGTATACGTAACTTCTAAAAGTAATAAAAAATTGTTTTGTCGTGTCATTTTTTTATTATTATTACAAACAATAGAATGTTGAACTTTATTTGGTTATAAATTATCACTCGGTTTGTTATATTTCTGAAGTGATACAATAAAATATTTTCATATTACGTGCTTACAACAATTTGGTACTTGTAAAACATAATTACTTAATAATATTAATGTATTTATTGATATAAAATTATTTAATGAACAATATTTAAAAGTTGTTTTTGAAAAACAGGTAGATTTGGTAGATGTGTGGTCGCGAATACATGCTCGCTGAACCTATAAAATGTTATTTATTGAAAATATTCATCATATATCTGTATCGTTTAAAAAACCTATGGAAATTACATAAAATCGTACAAAAGTCATTGATTTGATTGGTTTAAAGATTTCATTGCAATACCATTTTTATTTCAAGATAATGAATGAAACACATATTGGTTATGTATTTATGATATATGTATGTGCGTGTTTTCATGATAGAATAAAAGACAAGCGTATTTCCAAGTAATGTAATTAAAACTACATGAATTACAAGAAACAACTACTCGAACAGAGGGACATTTAGATTCCTTTAAAATGTAAATAAAACTTAAATACAATACATATTATTATAATTCTCATCTGGGTCAATTTAATACTTATTATTGTGAATAATCTTACATAATAATAATATTGTTAAGTGAATAGTTAATTTGAATATAACACAAACGTACGTAAACAATAAACTGAAATTGCCTATTCCCCTTTTAAGGATGTTACAGTTTAAAATTTACCGAATGAATGTTATATAAAAATAATATCGACTGTTATTTTCACAAATTAGTGCCTTCAGACAAAAAATATAATTTCGTAGTGTCATTAGCAATAGAATGGAATGTAGAATTACAAAATTAAAAATTCGTAGATTCGTAGAAGGTATGCGGTACAATTAAATAAATTAATTCCGGATCTAAATGTCCTTAATCGCCAATTGAGCCATTAGTTACGTTGTCGGCGGTAGATCCGCATTACTATTATCCAATAAACGATTTGGATGTAAACGAACCAAATGGCGAGTACCGCCAAACTTAACATAAAATGCACGTCCGCCAGATCCATTTCATAGTGGCACACCACGCGCCTGGGGTGCTTGTCTTGGTCGTCCCCGTCGCCGGGCAGCCTACTACAACGCCTGAAACATGATAAATCGTGATATTAATGTAATGTCATGAAATCGACACGGACACATGAAATCTCATTTGGAGTTATCATCTTTTCTCATAAGAGTAATGAGGCAGTATAAAGAAAGACCGGTACCGGTCATGTACCACTGAAGCCAATGGATGTTTTGTTTCACTTTTCACCAGACACTACAGGGTTTCTCTAGTTATATTGTATGCGCATAAATAACCAACCTGCATTTTGCGTCAAAAGGCAAAGATAGACAAAAACGGCACTCGATGAGACATCATCATAATGTATTTGTTCATAATTTATGATCTGATTTGGAAAATTGTACTTATGTGAGATCAGTAGAAAACGAGCATGCAAACCGCCTGATGTTAAGTAGTCGCAGCTCATTGACACCCACGTACAACCACAAACACGAACGAAATTCTATGTGAGCTGGAACGTAGATACGTTGCTACTCCCGAGGACTAAGATGGTCGCCTCGCTTTAAAGTGTAGTCGGCAACCGCACTGCAAAAGCAATGCTCTATGGCGTATTATGAGGGGGGTGGTGATACCTCTCCGGTCGAGCTGTAGTTCTCCTACCTTTAAATTTATGATTAAATATTAAATTTATGATAAATGATTATCGTTGGCTACTTTTCAATTAACCACATATGTTAAGAAGGAGACCCTTTTCATAACCATAACGAATCATCCCACCTTTTGGAAGCACTTAACATCAAAATGGCGGTTATTGATTTTTATTGCGTCATAATAATTAGGCTTTTATCTGAAATATTACACTAAAGATGCGTTTAAAACTATTTTGTAACTGATTCTCCCTATTCCTTTTTTTTTTCTCTTGATTAGATATTTAATTCCATTATTTGAGTAGGTATAAGGTGAAAATGCTTTGTTCATTTTTATTTCCCTAATGGCGTCGTCAAAATTATTGTTCTACTTACATCATTTTCGGTAGCCGTAGATTTACAGCGAGATCTTTGAGATGAAACGAACTGGGATTCTACGATATTTAATCTGGTACTTGCTTTTCTACTTCTTTGAATAGACAATGAAGTTATTCTTCACACAAGTTATTCCAGTATCGCAACAGAAACACACTTATCCTGTTCGCAATCACGAGAACACTAGATTCTCTAAATTGGGCGAAGCTCGTTCTACCTTGAGTTTCGATTTTTATTTGAACCATAGTGATTGGTATGTAATTCAGGGATGCAACCTAACAAATTGACCTTGTAATTAAAACCCGGTTGGAATTAAATAATTGCACATAATTGTAAAAGCTGTAAATTTCACTTATATATCTGTATGTTTTCCATAGTTTTATTTTAGTTATTATTCCTTTACTGTTTTATATTGAGTGTAGTTGATTTAAAGTGGGGAAATTTTGGTTTTTATAGCAATACCTATTGTAAATGGATTAAATGTTCTTGATACTTGTACGTGATATTTTATTGTTGAAGTACACTAACGTGCAATATACCTAATTGCATTCAATGGACATTGACTGCGTTGTGTCGTTAGCACTTTAATGGGTACCTGATACCTGGTATCTTCCATAAAAAGACTCAAAAAGTATATATATAATGAAGCTACGTATATAAAAGACCAACTGATCGCATAAGCGACGCAGCAAATCCTTTATTTCTGAAATATTGCCTATAGATAGATGTATCAATGTTTGTTTGTTTTTTCGACTCGATTGCTGTGGCATCAAAGCAGCGGCCGGAGGCAAGTAAAATAAAAAACGTCGAATTATATGCTCTTAGTGGAAACATGGTTGGTTGCGGTTATTTCTTTAAAAGAATTGCTTAAATTAATTAGTATGAAATGAAATAAAAAGTAATAAAAGTGGTACATCTTGTCACTTATTCCATATTGTGCCTTTGCTATTCTTGTGACGTAAATAGTAGTTCATAATTTAAGGTAACCAGAAGAAAATAAATTATTTCACAAACTTGAATAATATAATAATAATTTTAAACTATCAAGATTACTTAGCGTTTGTTTCTATTGAGGGGTAACTAATCGTCATATTGCCATACAAAAATATTAAATATTTAAAGTATAAAGAACTCATGAAACCTTCCTCTTTCCTTCCTGTTATTATTTTTTCAATGCTATAAAAAATAATGATTCCTTTGAAATACAAAAATAAATTGTGAGTGAAATATTTTTTGCCTAGCTTAATGTTTGTATTTGATGCTTATGTGTGGCGCTAGCATCGCTTGCCTGGTTTTTGAAACGTGTTGATTGCGTTAGGTTGGTAGAGCGTTAATTAGCAAGGCTTAGTGATGTGCTAAATTACAAAATTCGAAACCGAATCGATTATTTGTAACGAATTTAGTGTAACTCGATTTATTTCTCCTAAAATAGGTTTAATAAAAGTAATTATTCATTGCAAATGATGAATAAAACATTTTATTGTCATTACTAGACAATTAAGAGAGAAAGTATATGCTATCTTTACGATGTTTGCCTAAAACTGACCCGAAAATATTTAAGCTTAAAAATATACCTAAGACAAGCCTTTAAAGCTTTTTTAATCATATTGAAATATAATATATTTCGAAAGCGACCTCAAAATCTCCGTCTTGTATGTTATGAAGAATTTTATCCTGTAAGTTGTATGTCCAACAATCTTCTACAAACATCTACATGGGTCTACGGACGTCTACGAGTCTCTGCTAATTCCTGAACGGCTACGATTGCGTAGTCCTGTGATTGATTTGTGCGTTTTAGTGTAACAATTCGTATTATATTATTAATTCTACGACCATCTACGCGAGGCTACTAACCTCTACGAATTATCATTGCTTAAGCATGTAGATGTCTTGTGTACACAAATGTAGTACTGTTTATTCCGATTAACCAAGCATTTAATATCGTTAACTGTATGTAGTAGAATTCATTTTACTGACCCTTTTATGCTCCATCAAAATGTAACAAAACCATTTGCTGTGTCATGTTGCTAGCGCTGCCAAAGTTGTAGCCGTATAATATTCCAGTTGAAACAACGATATTACTCTTAGACTGTTTTCAAAATTTAAACAAGACCGTATCAATTTTCGTTTTTCATTCTAGCCCATTTTCAAATGCTTAAATTTGAGCAAAGAAACTATAATATCGAATACAAATAAATAAATGTATTGTCCAGAAAATAATGTAGTAGAGTTTAAATAAAATATTACTGACTTCATTGTAATTAAAATGTATGAAAATAACATGAAATGTATGCAGGAGGTAAATGTTACGTTATTGCAGAATAATCGCAAATAAAAATAATCAGACAATTCACTTAGAAATAATAAATAATCATCTTCTGCAATATAATTTTCATGAAGCATGAAAATATATTTTATGATACATGAAAATATTTGCATCATGATTATTCACTTTTCTAAGCAATAAAATACACACTGTAGTATGGTTTATTTTCAAATAATGTTACAGACTATTAATACATTTTTTGTTATGTTTATAGTATTTTATAGTAGTTTTAGTAATAGGATTAAATTTGCAAACGGTCTCCTTGTTTACCCTCTTGTTGCTTTTTACAAACGTGCATGGTTTACTTATTTTTGAAAAAAAAATGCATATTATAAATTTTATATTAATTGTTATCATATTTTACATAAAAAATGATAACAATTAATGTAAAGTTTTTAATATGCAGTTTTTACAGAAAAACTAAGCCATGCACCATACATATTATTTTAAGCCATTGCACGTAGTTTTTATGTTCCTTTAAGTATTTAATTTCTAGAAAATATTGCGGTACCACTTTGTACGTACCACTTTGTACGTACAACAGTACCACTTTGTACGTTTTGTTTCAACTACATTAATCTTTATTAAAAGTAATCATTTATTACACACCATCAAAAGTTACAGGGTTTTTGACAAAATGTCTATAGCATTTTTTGTAATACTAGCTACCGTGCCTATAATTAAACAAGTAAAATAACTAGAACATATATTTATTTTAAAACGACAAGATAGTTAACATTTAGGTAGCTACCACAATACATACATCAAGCCACGACAAACATTACGGCACAATTACATTCTAGGTTCTGGTCGAAACTTAACGATAAAAAATACATTCTAGGTTCTGGTCGAAACTTAACGATAAAAAATACATTGTAGGTTCTGGTCGAAACACACAGATAGTGAATATATCTTTTTTTTTTTTAATTGCGAAAGAGTAAGAAACGGGCATGCAGGCCACCTGGTGTTAAGTGGTCACTGCAGCCCATG
>DWON01010296.1:0-10867 GCA_018251015.1 Phocides pigmalion okeechobee
CCATGGGCTGCAGTGACCACTTAACATCACGTGGCCTGCATGCCCGTTTCTTACTCTTTCGCAATAAAAAAAAAAAAGTACTGCTAGCTCCACTGTTTTCAATGACATAATCAATCAAATATGCTTTATTGTACACCACAAAGAATACATAAGAACAGAAAATACAATAAAACAAATATAGTAGTGGTGACCAAAAGGCGGTCTTATCACTACAGTAGCGATCTCTTCCAGGCAAACTTTGGGTAGCAGACATGGTAACAAGTTTAGAGGACAAAAGTAAGGTGTACATAGTAATATATTATTGTTTTAACAAATTGGCATGTGCATTTTGTATAATTTTTGTATACAAATATACAAATGTTATCAACACATAACTGTCCACTGCCTGGAACGGGACGTATAACAAAAGTTAGACCAGCGCCGACCATGCCGACGAACCTTCGACAACTTTATTTAAAAATCAATGAGGCTTGTAGACATTCTTTACAACGTTTTATTTCATCATTGAAAGATGTGATAATATTTTTAACACGCATGCAACGTCGACAAATTAAAGGTAATCAAAACAAATTTTCCGTCACAAACAAACATACGACTGAAGCCAATAAAAGTGTGTTAAAAATTGGATTCCAACCCCGAATCTATCGAGTGAGAAAGTAGAATTTTATAAATATTACTACTCTGAATGTACAGCTGCTGTTTTGGTAAGGTAGAACAACAGTTCGACTGGAGAGGTACCACCACTGCCCTCATGATCCGCCGTGAAACATCTCTTGTGTTTTGATTGTAAAGGAGCGATTGTCAGCCATACGCATAAAGCAAGGCGACTATCTCAGTCCTCAGGAGAAGCAACACATCTACCTACGAGCTGCGACATGAGTTGTCATGTTTGAGGTTGTTAATGGATGTCCATGGACATGGAGGTGAACTTCATGCTCTTCCTAACATAAAAATAAACTTATAAAAAGCTAATAAGTAACATATATAATTAATAGGTATCAAATTTAACTATCGCATTATATGAACACGATCAACTAGTGAAAGTATTTTGCGCCTTGATACCCAAGTAAGTTGAGTAAGGATTTATTTATATCTCACTAGCTATTATCGTACGATTTAAGATTCCTGGAGATAGATATTATACTAAATGCATATTATATTTTTATCAACGTCGTATATAACAATTTGTGACATTTGTTATGTTAATTGATATTTTTTCCGCGTAATTATCGCACGAAACAAGAATTAAAATTTTTGTTATTCAACAAAGAATGAATCTATAGAAACTAATCGTGAAATTATGATTGAGACAATCATATTTTTGCTCACGAAAGGTTTTGTTCTTATTACCTGCCTTTTCTATTAATAGAACTTAACACTCCTTAAACAACTTGAATTTTATGTGTAAAAATAATATGAAACGAACTATCAGAAATACAAATCTAGCATGGAAAATATTTTTCTAGTATTGTTTGGATAATAGAACCAAGATATAAAAAAGCATTAAAGTTTTATTAAAGTAGACTTATTTAAATATTACATAGAAATTTAGTATTTCGGTACACAAGTTTGTTTGATACGTGGTTTCGATAGGTGGTAGATTAACTCAAAACTTCGATTATAGGGGAGATATCCTTGCCTCCTGAAATAATTCTTGTGTTTTGTTAGAAGAAGTGTTACGACTATCATGCACACAGGCGATACGATCTTTGTACTTAGGAGTAGCGTTCCTTCTATATAGCCTCAGACAGAACTTCAATCTTATTTGATTTTATATAATTGGTCAACTACTGCCGTGACGGTTTATCATAAGATGACCTGCGCTCTCGTTCGCTCCTAATTTATACATATAAACATGGTGGTTTTAAAAAATAGCGGTGCTCCTGCCCTTACCCTGATAACGTTGTTGTCGGCGCCGTCGGCATTGATGCGGCTCCAGTCGATTGTGTTGACGTAACACAAGTGGTCGTTGTGTTGAATGCGAACCGCTCCTCTCTCTATTCTCGTCAAAGAGCGAAGTCCCAATGACTGTGGAAGCATAACTAAAAATTGTACAACTGAATTTTATTTACGACTAACTTAATGCACTATTTTGTTAATAAAACAACATATTCCTTACTATTACATAAAAGTAAAACGTAGTCATTTGTTTAAACGCGAGACATACAGATTTATTCTGGTTCAAATTTTGTATACAAAGTTTCTAAGACTCTGGTCGCGTCAAAGCGGTATCGTACTATATTGTCTTGGAAGTCGGCAATGATCAAAAATAATTATAACTTAAAAATAGGTATACAGTTTACAGCTTTTATTTATTCAGAGACAAAGACGCAAGTTAATGCTGTCATCTACTATCTCACGGCAGCAGAACAGACAACACTAAAAAATAATACATATATAAAATATTATTTAACAACCTGAAACAAAACAATAACTCGTACTCATCATCCACATATTTTGCCCAAGTGGGAATCGAACCTACGGCCATCGGATTAAGCAGTAAGACTACTCGCAGAATCAAAGAGGTCAGAGGCAAGAGGTAGGACATCCTAGCTACACTTGTACAATAGAGGATATTTCCGTGAAAGATCCGACAAAATCATTTGTAGGACACATAAACGGACAGACTAATATTTAATTAAGTATAAAATAATATTCAAAACTAAAAACACTAACTTAAAAATAATATCCATACTATACAAATTCTAAAGTTACTTAAATAAAAAATAACAATTGAAAAATACCAAAATAGATACTGCATTTCTTTTAATCAACGCGGTCTTGTTCTCTGATAAAAGTTGTAATCTTTCAATGTTTGCCCTTAAGCCGTATCAATCTAGCTCATACGACGATTTCATTCATGAAGTCGAAGTAATGACCGCAATAATAACCACTAAACCGAGATATTTATATTAATTAATGAATAATTAATATCTATTTACAATTATGAGATGACATTCCTCAATTGAATTGTATAATTACTAGTATAACATTAATGACTAGAACATGTAAACAAATATAATCTGTTACAAAGAGACTGTAATACGCTTTACGTATTATAAGTCGTATTATATCTAAGCAAGATGGACGCACATCTTTCAGTCCGTCAAAGTCCTAAATAAATATATAATCGCAACATGTCAGTGGCCATTTGAGTTACATACTCATGTTTACACTTTTTATTATATCATATGTAAATATTATAAGCTGGTATGTACCAGATATATCATTAACACTTTGCTGTTCTACTGATGGAGACACTTCTCTCCGATTGAGAAAGGTTAAACTATAGTCCACCATGCTAGCCAATTCCAGGTTGATAGACTTTAAACATATTTGAGCACTACGTCGCAATTAAGACTATGTTCCCTTACGACGGTTTTTTCAGCATCAAAGCAAGTGACTATTTAGTTATCATACGTAGACAGCTCCGAAAAACAAGGTACATACAAACATAGGTCCAAGACGCCTGGAAGGGGTTCCAGGTGTACTGCACTCTCTCGCATGAGATGAACCATAACCACTGACTGTAGAAGACTGCAACTTACTCTTTTATATTACAAAGATGGTGAACGGTGTACGCGCCGATAGTTGTAAGATTAAGTAATGCAATAGCGTATAAAATAAAATAATGGTATATATAATACGAAAAAAAACTTTTGAATAAAAACTAACCTCAATACCCGCACTGTCAAATATAACGAGTGCGTAATCCTTTAAAAGGTGCATTCCCCGTATAACAGCAAGGTTCGGAAAAAGATCGCCCAGATTACGCACGCCTTTCACGAATCTGAAATTTATAAATTTACATTACACACTTATCCCTTTTGTCTTAAAATGTGTTAAACAATTGAATAGTTAACCATCAGTGTTTCAAATGTAACAAAGTTGTATGACTAAATAATATTTGTATTTTTTTTGAGTATAACGTTCCTAGATTAGCACAACCGGGGAAATACCATCACACCCACTCCAATAATCCGCAATATAATGATCGATTTTTATGTTCCAGTGCGAGGTGTAATTGCCAAGTATAACTTACAAACCACCATCTTAGTCCTAAGAAGTGACAACGCATCTATGTACGATATGTAGAGTACCCTAGGGTGTATGAAAAGTCTACCGATCCGCACATGACTAGAATAGTGGTCTATGGCCTACCCTTCTCGTTCTGAAATCTGTGCCCAGCATTAACAAGCATAATCAAATATAACAAAAGACAAAATCATATTCTTCATACATGTTATTCTTATTCTTATAATGAAACTAAAACTTTGCCAATTTATTCTTTTACGCGAATACTACTGATTTAATCTATATCAAATTTCAAACATAAAGTGCCTGTACGTATGATCTCGTTATAGGCTACATATTATATTTCATTATGTTATATACGATAAATTGTTTTGGAACTCAGTGACCAATTATATATATGGTTAACATAATATCGTAATTTTAAACAATACTTTTCAAATATACAGCCGGCACCTGAAGTTATATTTTTCGGGCTATGCTGATTAACGGTACATCGTAATAAAATACAGGAGTTATATACCGGTAAATAAGTATGAAGTCAGTGACCTCCCTGAGTTCGGGGAAGCTCATGTTCAAGGCAGGCTGATTAACGCGCTCCATCAACACGATGCTCAGGTAGCCCTCGATCACTTGACAACCGCTCAGCTTGCTGATCATTGTCTCCGGGTAGCTCCTGATGTCAATCGAGGAACATACTGTAACAAATATTTTTTAATTAGCAACAATAGCAAAATTAAAAGATAATCACTAACAAGGAAACGGCAAAGCCTAGAGGTCGGCGATTTGCTTAATTTTTATACTAGCAGTAAACACTTATCGTAAGTATCAGATTATGCACAGTGAAAATATGCATATTCGGAATAACTTACGTATATATCATTAGAGTGGTCTAGAGGTCGATTGAGTGGATGGGTGGAACGAATAGAATTATACGAGTGGTCTTGTGTCTTTGGCACGCATCTTTGATTTCTCGTCGTCATATGCGTAAGAGATTAATGATCTAATTTAACTTGCGCTAATGGCGCAGGAAAACATCGTAAATAAACTTGCATGTCTGAGTTCTTCATGAAGTTTTTTTTATAAAAATGTGTGAAATGTACGAATCCGCAATAGGACAACGTAACCCTTCTTATTCTAAGTGAAAACCTGTGCCCAGCAATAGTCAAAAATATGTTGGTGATAATGATCATCATAAATAACGTATGTTACATATATGAAAAAGTACAATATGTTATTCATACAAATTTCCGTTGAATGTTTTACAAGTTCTAATTTCTTAAAAATCGGAATTTGTCATTCTGTAATCAAAAAAAGTTGACTATGAAATCAAATGCAATGTCCGCTCCATGTTGCAGTCACGAACTTCCTATACATCATCGTTTAGTTTAACCGATTATTATCATTTGTTTTAAGATTTTATTACTGTAATTTGCAAGTAAATAAATGGACTCAAATAAGAAAAATCCCGTATCATCTTTATAGATTTATCTACGGTTACTATGAAATTTGGAATTTTTATTAAGTTATATGTACCCCTAATTATTACTTTTTATTTCACTACATCGTTTATTGCAATTCTAAGCATCTGCCTCAAATGTCACCTACGTATTGCAAATTTACATGGCCAGTTTACATGTAACTAAATTGACTCGGACTGTATGTCGAAGTGTATAAAAGTTCCTTTTTAGCCAATTGGATACAGAATCCTAAAAAGGAGCGTCTGGAAATCTCTACTTCTGTACTTATTTACAACGTTGCAAGCAAAGCGATATCTCAGTGGGCACATCTGGTATGTCGCGTATTGGGGTCAATAAGGTGAATGGAGTGATCTCACCGAAAATTGTTTTAAAAGTCAAACGGAGCTGATGAAACTTCAGCCACAAGAGCAACCGACAACAATATCTGTTAATATCATCTCAATATTAGATCATTAACGACTTTACTCTCTCTTCTAGGAATAGGCCACTTCCCAGATCATCCATAGACGAACACTGATCAAGTGTGGATTGGTAAACTAAACACACTCTTGAAAATTTTATGGAGAAGGAGACTTCTGCCTGAGAAGCTTATGACTGAGAAGGCATAAAGTTTTCTCACATAGCTTCCTTGTGTTTTTTATGTGATAATTAATTTGTAAAATAATCATTTACTATTTAACGTTTCCCTTGGATTCGAATGCGGAAACTCCTGAGGAAATTTTACTATCAGACTATCTAGAATCTATTACTAGTGTATTAGATTCATATATTATCAAAGCTTGATAGGTTAATACAATTCCTATTTTGCAGCAACAAATTGGTAGCTGGTTGGAATAGTTTATATAATAAAGTAAAGATTAACTAAGTATCGCCATAATTCTTAGAGGGAGGGTTGAGGGTTGAGAGGGTATTTGTAATTAATTTGTCATAGTTTTCGCGTACCAAACGATCGCTGGCTAATGATCTCCCGCGGAGCAATTTCCGAAGAGACCACATGCCAGGCCCCGGTCTGTTGTAAGTGACGCGAGAACGGAATTAGTATTTTATTGTTGGTATATAATATACCTTCTTTATACATACGTACAACCAATTATTCATTTATTATTACAATATGGAATAGACAATATATTTGATACGTTGAATATCTATGAACTGACACTTCGAAAACAGGACTTCAGAACAAGCGGTTCACATATACATTCTACCAAGTTAATTTGGCTTTTTCCAGTCCGTGCATTCCTTACATTATCAAACACAATAGAACCTTATGCATTTTAACTTGATAAATAATGCTTTCAAGGAAGGAATTTATCATATGTCATATTGGAATTTGTAATGGCTCATATGACACTGGAAACAGGGTGTATTATGCAACTAGAACACAGAAATTAACATAAACATTTACAAAACTACATACATACAGTATATAAATATGACAGCGGTGTCTAAGTATTCTATGAGATTAGGTATCTCGTAGCGCGTGCGGCCGTGGCATTATCTCAGAGATAGTTGTTTATTTCATATCTCATCTAGGAATATGTTTCTGCGCATCAATCAGCCTCTGACTCATCGTGATGATTGCGTATGGTGTGCATAGCTTGATACAAAAGCATTTATATAACAAGGAAATACTTATTTTTTTGAAGTGATACTTCGTTTGGCGCGTTAGGGAAAAATGCTGAGAGTAAATTTTTACGACGCGCGCGCACACCGTTACGAAAAACCGACTCCATGAAATTAGCTAGTTTTGTAGTCGTGTGTGGCATGTCGTTCATTCGATAAATTGCGAAGTTTTTTTTATACACTGAAAGAGTATGAAACGGGCATGCAGGCCTGATGTTTAGTGGTCACTGCAGCCCATGGACAACCACGTCCAATCTCAAGTATAACAGAAATTCTATTTAAGGATGGACGATAACGCTTTCCTACTCTTGAGGACTAAGATGGTCGCCTCCAATAATGTGTACCCGGCAACCACACCTCCCCAACCGAAACACAATACATGAGACACATGTTGCTTTACAACGGGTTATGAGGGTGGCGGTTGTGCCGCCCCGGGCGAGCTCTAACGGCTCTACCACCTTGAGTGATACACACTTAAAATAATTTATTTATTTTATGACATTTAAATTATATTTATTTAATTAGATAATGCGTTATTTATATTATTACTGTTGTTTTCTCTACAAACAGTATAACGCGAATGATATTTTTTTAGAAAGATTTTTATCTTGTTACACTAAAAAAATATAACTTGTTACGTGGGTACCTACATAAGTATGCACACACGTTTTTGTGTCATACTGAAAGAGTCTGTATGAACTTAATTGAAAATTATTAAAATCCTTGATACAATTATTTGCTTTTAACATGAACCCTCATCACTATCCAGTAAGTATACTAATGTGTCTGTGATTCTGAACATAATACTACTAGCTATTCTTCTTAGTCTATCCACTCTAATTTACGTAATATTTCAGATAGTCGTCAATATGCAGTCGTCTTTGTAAATTCGCCGCGCTTAGTTGACCCGTCACCTACAATAATAGGTATTTAATTTAACTTTTATAACCTCTTAAACGAGGTTAACAATGTTGTTTACGGTATACTAAAGCCTCATCATTTCATCATAGATCGTATAGAAGTAACATTCAACATTCGTACTACGATGTACATGATACACAAAGGCGGCCTGATCGTTAAGCAGTGACTGTTGCGACAATGCTTGGCACAATATACACATCACATGACGGGAGGACATCATAAATTAGCAATTATCAACGTTCAAATAACTTTAAATAAACAAGCAAACATACGTTATCATAAAATATGTAAACAAGGTACCGAGACAAAAATCGTAAATACATATCACTGTAATCCATATAAAGTTACTCTCACAATAAGGGCAGTCTGTTATACGCAGTTGTATATATAGGTAGTGATTTACTTACGCGAATCGAGTAATCTACCAGCAATATAACAACAGTACGCACTATGCAAGGTCGTGTTATTGCGTAGTTGTGTTCAGTTCCAAGTATTTCACTCGGATCCGGGTGTATACGCAACTCGCGGGCGATGCGAAGGAAACGAGTAACGTGACATCCCGTTTTGCACGGAACAGCCCAGTTTGTTGGAAGACAGGTAGGAAGACATCGTTCCGCAATGCTAAGGAAGACTTGAATATGTCACAATTACTTCCTGGCGACAAGTAATCGACTTCCATATTTTATTTGAAGTAATATGTAACGTTTCTCGTGGAATGTCGGTCTGTGGTCAAATTTCAAGGTAATGGTTTAGTCATTAATACCCAGCTATAAATACCGTGTTATACTGTAGTTTCCATAAAAATTGTTAAATTTTATTGGTAAATAGGTACAATAGGGAAATACGATGTCGAATCTGTATAGGATTACTACCATTATTGATTTTATATGGTTATTGATAAAATTAACCGTTTTTACATAATTATATACTGTTAATAGTATATAATTATGTATTTAAATACTGCAAATTAAAATATACGTAGCACAGCCGAAATCAAACAATGTATAAAAATTCCTATAAAAACACATTTTTAGTATATGAAAACAAGAGGTTTTGACAAATAAATTTACCTATACCTATTTATAAATCTTGTTTGAAAAAATTTGCGGTCGTGATTTGATAAAATCACATGAGATGGTTTGAAGAGGCGGAAAGCTACGGCGCATGTGCAAGAAAAGCGCGGAAGAGAAACGAAAATGGCGTCTCAATGTAAACAACAACGCAAGCCAAATATTTATTTAGATTTCGGATAACTTATTTCTTAAATTGCGTCGTGACAGAACGTTCAGTTTTTTATGAAATTAAATTAAAACTGGTAGGTGCTTGCCTTCTTTTTTTTTGCACCAATTAATAAATTAAAAACGTATAAAATGAACGTAATATACCTACTACTTGGCAGCAGGTACTGGCTATTAAAATTATAAATACAATAAGGAATAAACAATAAGAAAGTAATCCCCATTCTTAGCCACTCCAAAGACTAGGACATAGTCCAATACAAGGAACCTTTGATTTTTTTAACCTTGTGCATGTTAATAAGTCTGCCAAGTACGTATATCAGGCTACATTTATTAATATTGTATAGTATTTACAAAAAATCTTCCATTCGGTTGGGCTCTTTAATGCCTGGGTTTACTTCGTTATATAGTATTTTTCTTTTCTTAATTATTAAGACAACCGCCATATGTAATAATGATAACTCCTGTTTCATGTACTTCGTGAAAATATTTACCGCCTACATTTCAAATGGGAAACGACGCGCGACGTAAACTACAATAAGCTTCATTGCGGAGCCGTAATTACCTTTAATTTATCAGTATTTATTCACTTACTTTCAAATTAATGAAAATTGAGCGCACAATTTAAAATATATACAAATTAAAACGACTTAAAATAACAAATAAATCCAGCGAATGGCTTCTTAGGCGCACATTTGTATTTGAATCATGGTCATAGATTTTAATTGTATATGTTAATGTTTACGTGTGCCACCACACACATCCATAATGTTATCAGATTTATTTGTACCTTTTAAAATTATTGACAGACCCTGTGACAGATATACGTAACGTAAACGTAAGGCTTAATAATGTGGTCGTATGGAAGTATTGGGCACGAAACGCTACAATATATGTATTTTCAAAAAGATTCAGAGATTTATTAACCTTCAATATCATATTGTATATACATAAAATAATCTTGATTCGTTTTCGTAGATAAAATTGTACGATTATCACGATAACATTTACGTCACGAGTCACGGCGTTCTCGACTAGTGCACGGCCATTAGCAAGCCAGGGATAGCTGCGCCGTGAGCGACCCGTATGCATGCATGCTTTGCGAATATTGCGATGCAAATGAACTCCTTGCAGTCACCACAGCCCCCGCGCCCCGCCATTACCAGCCTCGGTCAATCGGTCCAGCGGTTATTTATAGATCTTGGAATGTTATTGTACTTCGCAGATCTAGTCATGTATCGACTAACTCGTACCTTATCGATATCAACATCAGTAACAAACTAGTACGAAATCGATATCAGTAATTGTAAATTGTACCTTATCGACATCGATCGTAATTTTCCCAATTGTCAATCGTATCTTCTACTATATCGATATCGATAACTTTAAACACTACCTTATTGATATTAATCGTAACGTGTCCAACTGTCACTACTACCTTATCGATATTTATCGGAACGTGTAAGTAAATATGTATCTCCTTAATAAATCAATATTTTTACATTTAGTATGTATGTATACTAAAATTACTTTTAAAGTACTTGCGTAAAATATAAATCGTATTTCAACTTC
>DWON01010297.1:0-10866 GCA_018251015.1 Phocides pigmalion okeechobee
GGGTATCTTCCGCCCCGGGGCCGTGAAGGTTATGTCGGACTGCAACCGGTTAAAAACTTGATGAGTGTTCTATCTTGAATATTAAAAAAAAATCTTAATTACAATATTTGTAACATGTAAAACTGTTGGAAACATGATTTAATCAAGTAAACATTTCAATGGTCTCAGCAGTCGTTGTGACGCTCTGAAAAACAACTGCTTTTTGTCTGAATGAATGCTATGTTCTATTGGATCCAAGTTCAGAAATATCAGCTTTGCATCTGATTGCAGTGCCAGGTGGTCGGGTCCAACTGGAAATCGTAACAATTTTCGAATCCACCTGAAGACACAAAGAATTTCATCAAAATCGATCCCACCGGTTAGCAGGAGTTCAGTGACATACACACGCACAGAAGAATTATATATAAGAATGTCAGCTTTGTGGACAACAGCGATACATAGTCCACGAGAGTTTCATCATAAAAACTTCACCGTGAAGTAACTTCGTGTGTTACATCGGATGTGCAACTTTCGTTGCTTCGTACAAATACACTCTGATCGTTTTTTCGTATTGAGACATAGTATAACTTCACGAAGAGTTTTCGCAGACAGTAAAAACATGAAAGACAAGCGGTATATTATCAGATATTTTTGGAGAAAGGGCTTGTTTCGAAACTGTAGTAGATCAAAAAAGTTTGGGCCCTCGGAGGTATAAACACACAAACACTCATTCACACACGCGCACATCGTACATTCGCGTACATGTTCAGTTGTACACTCACACCCACGCACACACTTGCACGCACTCTCTCTCTATCTCTCACACGCATAACACATAAGGAGAGAGATACAGATAGAAATACACACAAAAGAAGAAAAAACAAAACTTAACGTAGATTTATTTGACTTATTGGGCTGTGTGAGTGTTTGTGTGGGGCATCATGGTTTTCAATGGTGCAAATACGGTGTAAACGTATTAGTTATACCTAACTATAAAAAATATAGTGCTCACGTGTGTAGGGATTATAAACTATATGCAGCGAAAGGAACGGAGATCAAAACTTTTAGGGTAAAGACATTAGTATTAAATCTTAGGTTACGAAGACCTTATCGATGGGACTTCGTTGTTAACGTAAAACAAACAATTTTGGGCGCCGATGTTTTAAGTCATCATCTTCTGGTTGACGTTGGTGCGGGGAAACACATTCATCAGGTAACTGAATTAAATCTTTTAGCTCCAATCGTATGTGTAAACCATATGTACTATCAGTTAGCATTGATCTCCCTTACCATAAACTGTTGTCTAAATTTCCTAGCATTACTAATGTGGAATGATGAATACTGTTATTTTGCAACGGAACCTTAACATTTTTCTCAGATCGGACCCTAAGATACCAGCGCATAGTAAAACGGCGGTCTTACACTTTACAAACACTGGTATCAGGGTAAAGGGGCAAATAGCCGACGGGCGCCGACTGTTTGTCGAATGCGGGCAGACATGTGTGTCGGGTGAACAGTGCTTGAGTATAAGGGTGCCTTAATGATTCTGTTTTTTGTGTTTTTGTCTAGATTTTTGGAAATTATGTAGATATTAAAATGTTTTAGTGTCTAGATAAGTATAGGAAACTTTTAAAGAAATTATATGATTTTGTCTCGATCGTTTGTCCCTCTGTTCCTTTGTTTGTCTCTATGTCTATCCACTTTAAGCGTTCATCTTTTGGTCTTTGAAAATGATCTAAAACATTTTAAAAATTCTAAAAGCCTAACCTAAATAATCTAAAAAGTCTTTGCCCAAGCGTGGTGCCAAGAACGCTAGCCGCATTCCGCATTGAATACCGATCACAAATCCGCGAGGTATGAACCAGCTCACTTGTCATTCCAAAGAACTGATAACCTTCAACATTTTTATAAATCAGTGAAATCGCCCAAGTGTTAATAATAGTTCAAACATTCTGTTAAAATCAAAACAGAATAGCGTTTTAAACTCACATCTCTCGCATAAGTGTCGCTTGGTGGTCCCTAAATGACTATCGATTTGCCCCAATTCCGCATTTGATGCTCTTCAGTGACAGCTACGTCGTGATTGTATGCCCCACGCTAGTAATTGAGTTAACGAAGAGTTGTAGGGTCCTTGAGGATTATTAACTGGAGTTTGGACCCACTTGGGATGTCCGAGATTCGGATCCTTGCACATGCATCCGAATTTTCCGACTAAAGTACTTTTTAGTTGGGTTATGATATGTACGTTTCTATGTATATACGGATTGAAAGTAATATGATTTTTTATGTGAGAAGAGTAGCAAACGAGCATGCAACCGCCCAGCATTACTTGTGTTTCGGTTGGAGAGGTGCGATTGCCGGCTACACTTTGAAGCGAGGCGACCATCTTAGTCCTCAGGTGTAGCAACGTATCTACGTTCAAACTCAGATAGGATTTCAGTTATGTTTATTTTTGTACGTAGATGTCTGTGGGCTGCGACTACTTAACATACTCTTCTTAAAAAAGGTGTGTCCGGGGTTCAATCATAATTTTAAAGACTGATGTGTGTATTAAAAATAGAGTTTGGGTTGTCTATATCATACCTACATAAGAGGTTTATTATTATATATGTTTACAGACAAGTCATATGGGAATTTACACAATTGGTCGGATTTAGGTCAATACTAGTTTTAGTGAATGCATATAATCTGATAATCTGATGAAGCGCGCGTAGCGAACGGTTTGAATAGAACATAAATGAATGATAAAGTTAAGTGACATGGGGCGCGGTCAAAAGTGTGATGGGTGACCGGAAGTGGCAAAATCTAGCTCTACCTACATTACAAATAGGGTTGCCAATAGATAATTTGCAACATTAATCACTCTATATCTCAATTTCGCGTACGGCACTCGTTACCGGCAACGATAGGTCGTGATTGTTAGCCGCATATGAACCAGTAATTAGGTTAAGGAAGGCTAGACTTGGGATATCAAATCAATGGGGAATCAAATTGATGAACCCTACTTGCATTTGTTTTCAGGGTTTCACGGATGTGTTTTACTAAACCTTGCTGCTTTGCAGACGAATTGCTAGTATTACTATCTACCAGGTGATCATTGAGAATTTTGATTGCCGAAGATTGAAGTTCCAATGACATCAACATGATTCATTTCTTCCATATACGTGTAAGATAAGGAACAAGCTTCCTCCTGAGATATTCCTTGAACGCTAAGACATAGGTTTCTTTAAAAAAGGTGCTCTCTTTGCACCTTTGTTCCGTCAAATTGATAAACTAATTTGACGGAACGTGTTTTCTTCCTTTTTTAAATCGGTTATAAATAGAAAGAGACGCTAAAAGAAAGAGACGGGGACAGGGTAAAGCGTTATGGAATATTAAGTATTCTGGGAAAGTACCTCGCGGCGCGCAACTGTTCAATTATGCAGGGGAACTAAGCAATAGTTCCAATATGGATAGAATTCCAGAAACTTTCAGCAAACTACTGCATACCGTGCAGGTATTGTTTAACTAACACGAGTTTTAACGAGCTTAGACCGGGGAGGTACCATCACACTCATTTCCAGCTTTTGTATGTTATAAGAGTAGCAAACGAGTGTGCACCACACAAACCCCCCACACCACACAAAACGGTTACGTCATGTTAAGTGGTCGTGTAATTGATGTTAACACTGACTGCGGCGCTTATGTATTAGATCTTGTCAAAGTTGGGGGAGGCGGACTAAACTGGAGTTTATTTCTCTAGACTAGATGCGCCGACATTTACCAGAAATATTGTACTTATAGCATCTGTTTATCATCTGCGAATACATAGACGTTTTACTCCCCAGTCTTGTAACGCCGCCGTTCGTAAAAACTCGGACGAAGTCGCGGGCACAGCTAGTATTATAACATTTAGAGATATTATTCAAAGGGTTAATAAATTGAACATCATGGTACATGATTTAGAACAGACGTTAGTCTCCCTAATGTATAATAGCTTGTAACTGACAGTAATGTTTGAGACGCGCAATTTGATGTAACGACGGGAAGCGACGTCGACTACAGATATGCACATGATATAGATGGAGACATTTAGCCCCGGGCGAATATTGTGGGTATGTTAATGATAGAAACGTTTATAGCTCTGTGGAACTGTATTATATTCAAATTCAAATATTTAATTTCATTGAAGATACACACTTAATGAGGGTACAATGTAAAATCGGTACATCAGCTTTGTCCTGTTGGCTAAGGTTGACCGGGAGAAAAAAGCCGGCGAAAAAATCTCCCGCTCCTCTTTTTAAATCAATCCTTGATAAATAAACATTACACAAGATTACTTTAGAAAGATGGTGAGCACACGAGACAGCTAATTGTGTGTCAGAATGTTTCCACTGTCATCTGCACACAATTTCGTATAAACAAAAACTGTTCATGGGAAATAGAAATAGCCCAGTGAGGTAGGCTCACTCCCAGGCTTCTTTATCATTTAAATGGTCTTTAATGTCATAATATTTTTTCGGCATAGGACTTGATTACAGTTTTTTAATTTATGCAAAGGCAGGGATGGAACCTTGTCTGGAATTTTATTATAAAGTTTCACAGCGATAAACGTATGGCTTGTCTCGTGAAGCCTGCTCTTAGGCGGAGCAAGCTTGTGGCCGTTCTTTATTATACTTTGCTATGTAACGGGTAATCACGATTAACGCTGTTATTTGAGAATATTGGTACGACAGTCGACTAGTTGCGTGGTTCGTTGTTGTGACTGACGGTCAGTTCAGCCGTGACTACGCACGATCTATCCTATGTTACCAAGTGTACTAGACTTCGTAGTAAAATCTATAATGATATTCTTTTAAAATTGTATTGTATTGTAGTGATGTATGTGTGTGTAATAATCTTAAAACGAATTATAATAAAAACCTAACCTAAATAATGGTTTCAAGAACGCTAGATGCATTCTCGCGTTGGATAGTAATCGAAATTCTCTGCGCGAGATATGAACTAGACCTCTTGTCATCGGCGGCGTTGATCCAACAAACGTGGTATTAATTGTTTGAAAAATTAACTTCATCTAAATTAAAAAATGTTTAAAATTAACAACTATTGTGCGTGCGCGCGCGCGCGCGCGTGTGTGTGTGTGTGCATGCGTGCGTTCGTTTGTGTTTGCAATGTTCGTTGAAAGCCGAAATCAGAATCTCTAACAAAACCTTCATACTTAAGATACTCTTATGAGATCGTATCGCGCAAAACACTTATAAAGGTTTACAAAGGAGTGCAAAAAGCCATATATTTGTATTATATGTGTTAAACCACTTATAAAGCTCTAAGGCTTTCCATCCATCGACTTATAACAAGAATATAATCTTAAAAATCGTATAATTTTACATACTTTTAATTGAGACTTCTGTTACTGAGCGTCATTAAAACTTTTCTAATTTGGGACAGCATCATGTTCGAATTCCGCTGGTAGCTAATGAAGACAGACTGGATTAAAATTAAAATTATGTAAAGAATTATGAGTTGAATGAATAAACCTGGTTCTAAATTGAGCCCGAAGGTTTAAATTCTATAAATGTCACTCATTTGCAAGCTTATAATTACTTTTTGTTATTTGATTGTTCACTCGATGTAAGCACGAAATTAATGTTTCTCTATATTTTGCTAGAAGTGACTATGCTATATATACTAGTACTGTAAAGTTAATGAGATTTTTGATTATTTGAAAACGTAATCCAAATAATAATAAATCCAGAATCTCAAATGAAGAAGCTTTTAATCTCGTCTGTTTTTTATGTATATCGCTCATATATCATATTGGCACATTTAAATAGAAATTATATATAACTTATTTATTCTGCCTAGCTATTTGAAAGCATCAAATTTATATGCAGAAATTGAAAATGTATAACGCTAATTTTATAACGAGACAAGACATACAATAATTTTGTTTTTATGTGAGAAGAGCAGCAAACGAGCCTGCAAACCATCTGATGTTAAGTAGTCGCAGCCCATAGACGTTAACATACAAAACTGAAATCCTATCTGTGCTCGAATATAGATACGTTGCTGCTCCTGAGGGCTAAGATGGTCGTCTCTCTTCAAAGTGTAGTCGGCTACTGCACCTCTCCAACCGAAACACAAGTCATGTGTAATAAACTATTATCTATTCTGTTCCTCAACCTGAGACTTCTTCCACTTAACCCTCACACCGTACACCAGACCGTTATAAATGCTTTACGGCGGATTATGAGAGCGGCAGTGGTATCTCCCGGGCCGACCTATGAAAAACGTCAATAAACTACCACTGACTCTTAAGGTGTTTTGTTTTGAAGAAGAGGGGGCGAAAGAAGCTTCAAGATGTTTCCCCGAAATGTTCCCGATTGGGGTGTCGTACTAGATAACATCAGGTGCGTTCGTATCCAATCCCTCTCTACTAGCATAAGAGATAACCAGAGTGGCAAGAATGAGCTCGGTCGGTTCCGACAGCTTAGCGATCCCGGGATATTGATGTGAGTTGTCTCTATGAGACGTAGGCACGGATGCCTGAGTAGCCGGGGAAGTTCCCCCGAGATATGTTAGATTGGGGCGTCGTGATAGAGAACAACAGTTGCCTTCGCTTCGAGATCGTGAAGTTCTAAGCATAAGAGATAACTGAAGTGGCAAGAATGAGCTGGAGGGGTTCCGACATATCCCGGGATCGATGTCGATTTAAGTGGTCTCCACAAGACAGGCACAGACAGATGCCCGGAAAGCCGGGGAAATTCCCCGGGATATGTTAGATCAGGGCGTCGTGCTAGAGAATAACAGTTGCCTTCACTTCGAGATTTTGTAATTCTCTACTAGCATAAGAAATAATCGGAGTGGCAAGAATGAGGTCGAGTGGTTCCGACGTATCCCAGGAGAGATGTCGATGTAAGTGTTCCTACAATATCATAAGCACATACAGATGCCCGATGAGCCGGGCAAACTGCTCCGAGATACGATTTTAATCTAATTTTAAACAGATTTTAAAATCAAAAATCGTTAATCGTGAGTACCCGGTACGTAACAAAATGTATAAATTCCGCGGTAGTTGTAGTTTACAATAGTGAAATACCCACCGTTCCAACAATTTAACGCTTGACGTGATTTTTCCATGCATTTAAACGTTTATAATTAAATTACTGTTGGCGTCGCCGGCAAATGACAAGGTAATATGTGTAACTGAAATTCAATTATCGGAAACTAATTATGCTTTATGTGGCCTCTGGTGCGCTATTGTTGACTATGTTGGGTGGTGTGTTTGGGTTAAGTTATAGGCGAATGCGGTCCCTTTTTGTAGGATAGTCGTTCTCAACCTGTTTTTGAAATGTACTTTGTATGAGACTAGCGACAAGGCACAGCTTCTCTCGGGTAACAGAGTTTATATATATTTACATTATATATCTTTCATACATGAATACAGATATTACCTCTGATGACTGGATATATTGACTATATTGAACTATTTAGTTTCTCGTCTAATTTACAAAAAACTTAATTTATTATGCACCTAAACCTTGTGAGAAAATCCAGTACTTTATGACTTTATTACGAACAGATGGTCAAACAGTTGCTACGGGGGACTAATTTTTTTTTTATTATGAAAGAATAACAAACGGGCATGCAGGTCACCTGATGTTAAGTGGTCACTGCAGCCCATGGACAACCACGTCCAATCTCAAATGAAACAGAAGTTCTAGTTAAGGATGGACGCGGATGCGTTCCTACTCTTGAGGACTAAGATGGTCGCCTCCAATAATGTACATGCAGGCCCGTTTCTTACTCTTTCATAATAAAAAATGCAGTTTTCTTTTAGTCCAGCTCAGATTGCTACCACCGTACTTTGGCAGTTCCCGTTTCGCGATTTTCGCTGAGATAATGTGCATATGAAATGGGTACAATTAATGGAAGTCGCCGTAGGGTTAATACTTGTCACACACTATAAAATTATCCAATTAACGGCAGCGTTATGAATTTGCCGTCTAATGGAGGATTATAATTGATGGACGAATTTATGTGAAACAATGTTGATATATAGATAGGTACAAATGTATATGTACACCCACACTCACACACAACACACACACAGATAAACAAAAATACACATATATGTACATGAGATAGATTAAAAATTTTATATTTTTTGTGAGCGGGTGTAGGTCACTGAACTCCTCAACTACTGGACGAGTTTTGATGAAATTTTTTGTATGTCCTAAAGGACTTGAGAATGGTTTAGATTCGCAATAAGACCTAATAGGTGGCACTGGAATCCGATGCAAAGCTGATATTTTTGAACTTAGATCCAGTAGAATCTGGCATACTTCCTGCAAGATATGACTTATAGATCTTTTTCAGAACGGGACAACGTCGGCTGAGCCCGCTAGTATATTATTTAACGCTATTTTTTCTTTTGTATATGTTTTTTTTGCTCTGTGTTTAATACCAACCGGAGAAGTATCATCGTCGCCCTGATAATCCGCCGTAAAGCATTATTTGTGTTTTTCTGTTGGAGAGGTGCAGTTGCCGGCTACACTTTGAAGCGAGCCGACCATCTCAGTCCTCAGGAGTAGCAAAATATAAATATAATAAACATATATATCATTCGTAACGTATCTACGTTCGAGTTGAGATAGGATTTCGGTCGTATTTGTGGTTGTACGTGGATGTCTGTGGGCTACGACTACTTAATATCAGGTGGTTTGCATGCCCGTTTGCTACTCTTCTTACATAAAAGTTGCCTTGTGGTCACGGCGAAACTGCATCACGTGCCACATACATAGTAAAATGTTTAAATTCTGCAATAATATTTAAAATCATTTGTATGTATTTTTAGCAACAAAAATATGCTTCTGTGTTAGTAAAATAAATTATCAATTATCAAATAACTAATAATGGAATAATATTGTATTCAGAATTACTAAATTATTAACTAACCAATCAACGGGCTGTTTGGTGAAAGTTCATTATACATTTAACCACTGAATGTCGACCACATCTCTTCTGATTATTTGATGTGATATTGGATATGGTTAATGTTTATCTAATAGATTTGATGTGCTTATAATTATGTTATAATTATAATTCTGCTTATGTTTTACATGCTTATGATGTTAAACTAATATTATCACGAATATTATTACATGAAAAATCTTTATAAATATATTTCTTCTGTGCGTGTGTGTGTCACTAAGTTCCTCCTAAACAGCTGAACCGGTTTTAATGAAATCAATGACTGTCTGGAAGAGATCGCTGCTTAGAGATTAGACAGCCTTTTCGCCGCCACATCATTAGTTTTGTTTTATACTATGTACCGTACCATACCATTTTACTATGTACCAGATTAACGATTTTAATTTTTGATTGCTGATATTTTGAACCAGTTTCATGGCTCGTGGTTACGGCGAAACTGCGGTGACGGAAACTGTTGATAGATACTAATGGTAGATTAATCGATCTACCCTGCGTCTGGTTCGTTTTTCTTCCTTGGTCTTTCTTCATTTCGTTTAGTTTCACGACACATCACAGTAACTGTATGTTTACGCACTGAACTTTGCACATTTTTTTAATGTGAGAACAGTAGCAAACGAGCATGCAAACCACCTGATGAAAAGTTGTCGCAGCCCATAGACATTCACGTCCAACCACAAACACGACTGAAATCCTATCTGAGCTCGAACGTAGACACGTTGCTACACCCGAGGACTAAGATGTTCGCCTCGCTTCAAATTGTAGACGGCAACCGCACCTCTCCAACCGAAACACAATGCTTTACGGCGGATTATGAAAGCATGTGTGAATTTCTATGAAATATATCCCCAACTGTTTCCCTACAGGCTGACGTTTAAGATAATGCTCGTTTACCAACGCCATACGTCATAATGGAAGGCGCCATTTTGCAAACGAGATATCATTAAACCAGCAAATGTTCGTAGTTCTCTACTGCTAATTTCGAAAATGACCTTCCAAATTAACGAAAACATCAATATGACAAAATATTGACCTTTAAAAATGACAGATACAAAACTTCATGAAATTCTTGAATTGAAATTGTAAATATAAAAATTATACTTATAAAAAAAAAACTATATTCACACGCTGTCAAGTTTTCTTCTACATTCTAAGACAGCATATAACTTAACCAACCATTATACTATCATTAGGCTAACATTTCTCTAATATTTAGGCTTTCATTACAGACTCTTGAGCGCTATCTACAACTCTTGTATATTCTAAGACACACATAACATAACTACTCCAGCCGTTACAGTGCCATTAGGCAGACGTTTCTCCAAACGAGATCGCGTTAGGCTCGCAAGATGGAAACGATAGCTCGTTTTATGACCCGAAGCACTTTGCGGAGAATTCGAAACGCTTTCCCCGTTGAGCTTCCTTTTGGTGGAACTGAATGGTGATGTTTAGTTGTTTCGGACCGTCCCTTTTGCTGAAAGTAAGATACTTATTATGTGCAAGAAAAAGGTTAAGGATAATTCATTTCTAGGATACATTTTCGTGGAAGGCTGCGGTTACTATTATAGTTAATATATGCGACGATCCTTTTAATCCTTGGAAGTAGCAACGCGTTGATTTGAGGCGGGACTTCGTTCGAATCTCTCATATAAAAAGTTATTATTTAACCTACACATGAAAATGAGTATCTTAAAATAATTATAGTAAATGTCGTACCATCTACAGGCAGTCCACGCCAGTGCGATATATTGTCGCGGCTAAGATTCTCACACCAAATAGAAATTGTAATTCTCTGTGCGACATATAAACCAGCCTTTACATTGTAATCATATATATTATTTATATATATCGGCGGCAAGTCAAGATTAAGCTCAGAGCCATCCAACATCATGTAGGCAGACGAGGGTAATCGTGCAA